>RJWT010037879.1:0-12981 GCA_004365215.1 Cuniculus paca
GAATGAATGAAGCGACCAATGAATGAATGTTTTTGGCTGTAAAGAACTGGTAGCAGCACTGGGAGTGTAGCTTAGTGGTAGCGTGCTTGCCTGCCATCCAGCAGGCCCTGGGTTCACACCCAGCACCTCAAAAACAAGAAACAAAACAAAACAACTACAACAAAAAACACCATGGTCATTTGAGTCCATACCAGTTGAATAACCATGCAAATAACCCTATGATTTACCCCAGTTTTATAATTAATGAAACTGAAGTTCATTAACTTCAGTTAATGAGTAACTGACCTCATTTTGGCAATGACTGGTAAGTGGCAGAGTAGAGACTCAAAACCAGCTGTGTTTGAGACAAAGGCCATTTGTCTCGGCATTCTGCTTCCTACTTGTTGATTGATATCTACATTACCCCCACGATCCATCAAAAGTTAGAGTGCAATAGAACTAGCCAAATAACTTAATTGTCTATCTAAACTATGGAGTATAACTTAGTATTATGTATTTATTATTGTTTGATTTTCTATAACTTATTTTTTGCCTCTGTAAGGAATGTCAATATTATATCTTGCTTTTTCTTTAAATTTCCCTTTTGTCATTATTCATTATCAACCCTGAAATGGTATTATTTAAACTGATATATCCAACTTTATTGCATAATATATATTAAAAAGTCAAGAGAAAATTAAATTAGATGAAGCGCTTGGCTTATGGCACAGTTCTTTAGCTCCTGCTGCTCATTCTTCATTTAAATTCATAAGTCTCTTTTCTCCATGACAGGATAATCATCTCCACAGCAACTAACTATTATATCACAAAGGCTGATGCCTGTGAGTGAGAACTGATCAGCAGGAGCTGAGCAATGCTTAAAAAACAGAGACTCTATTTTCATACAAATATCACTAATTATAATGAGCAAAGGAAGAAATATATCAATCCCTCCCCCATGACCCTCCCTATAATACAAGCAGAGTTCTCTTTACATAGTTTCTTGCCAAAACATGGTGCTTCCAACCCCAAATGTGTGTAATAAAAGCATATGCCTTTGTACAGATGATATCTCCTGCCACGGCAAGGCAAATGTGTGTCTTGACCAAAAAAACAGGCTCTAGTTAAATTAAAATCACGCAGATATCCTGTGTGATGAAGAGTAGACTCCAAAACAAGATCTGTGTGCTACCAATTGCTAAGAACCTTACAAAGCCAAACAATAAACAAAAATATCATTTAAAAATGTAAGGAATGGTATAGACGTTGTCACTAGGCCAAAGGAAAAGTATTACCAGAACTTCTTTTTCTAAAGAGGCAACTCGGAAGAGTGTGGTCAGGTGCTTGTATGAGCGGACTAATCACAACAGTGAGACATGTTGAATTTGAAATGGGTTTGATCACTTTACAATACCGTCTCAGGGTGGCACTTTCACAGGCAGACAGAACTCTCTAGGGAAGCTGAAAACACTGGGTATAACTAGTAACAGAACCTAAGAGAACAGAGGATGACCATCAGATGCTGCCAAAGATCTACTATTTTTATGTTAGTTTCATAGAATTTAAAGTCAGATTACATTTATAATCTATAATACATATTTTACAATGCTAGGAATTAGAACCAAGGCCTTGTATGTGCTAGGTAAGTATTCTGTGATTTAGCTAGACTTAGCCCTTCAATACACAATTTTAAAAGTGACCTGCGTAAAGAATATCGAGCTTGCCTCTCCCAGACTAGAAGATAAGCAATACTGAGAGCAGCTGCTATTCCTTCTATGACTCTGCTATGATCTATAATACTCAAAACAATTCATGATAAAGAGGTACTGTCTCGATTTAATGTTGAAAGGCAAAGTTTTCTGAACTTGACAGCAGAGAAAAATAACAGAAATTAACATTGCCTTTCTGCTTTAATTTTATCTTTTTTATTTTTTTGGTACTAAGTATTGAACCCAAAGCCTTTGCACTGAGCTACATTCCCAACCTTGTTTTGTTTTGTTTCACTTTGCTTTGTGACAGGATCTTGCTAAATCCTAAATTGTCCAGGCTGGGTTCAAACTTGAAATCCTCTTGCCTCAGCTTCCCAGAGTGCTGGGATTATAGGTATGCACCACAGTGCCCAGTGGTCTTTCTAATCTTTTAGTCCCAAACTCAAATGAGTTGAGCAAAGGGGTCCTGAATACACCACTGTGGCTTAAAAATTATTTTGAGAGGGACTTCTGGGAGGAGAGGAGAGCTGTAAGCAGCAACAAATCAGCCTCTCCAAGATTTGGAATACAGACAATGGTTAATAACAACTTGGGGAAGAAAAGAAGGAGAGAAGTAGGTAGATCCCTCGGACCCAGGAAGGACCTGAAGGAACAACTGGTGTGTATAGAGAAATTGAAGAGACAGGCCACAACACAGAAAAATGACAGGGAAACTTGTACTTTCTCCCTGGCTCCTGGCTTGTGGTGTGAGAAAGGAAGCTTGACTCTACAGAGGCGCAGTGAAAGCAGATGACTCCAGAGGTCTCCAGGAAGAAATGCACCAGTGAAACGGGACAGTGGATGCTGTGCACTATGACAGCGGTGAGTGACTCCAGTCTGAGTAACTGCTGTGTCCCCTGGAAACAGTGCTTGATTGGTCACCATTCTAGGGAGGGACCAACTGATCCCTGCACTCAGAGCAGCCTCAAGATGGCTCCATCTCAGGGCCCCCAGTGTTAAACTGCAAGTGACTGGTAAGGGACAATCATGGGGGACACCCATGGTCAGGGAGCCAGGGTCAAGCTGGCAAGAGACACCCGAAATGTTATACGCTGAATGACTCAGGTCCCAGTCCCACAAGCAGAGGTCAGGCTCAGTCTGAACTGCCATGGATTTGAAAGCATCAGAACCAACACCATGCCTTAATCCTTTTGCTGGCTTGCTGGAATTGAGTAATATTAATAATATTTACTGTACATAATTTTGTGACTTGTCTTAGATTTTGGTATAAAACCATAAATCTTGTACCTATGGTTAAGTATGACAAATTATTAGCACTAGTATAAATTATTGCTGGCTGTACTTCTTTACCCAAGGTGACATAGTTGCTGTAATCAGTTCATCTTCCTTGTATGCCTGGATTATCTGAGGAACATAAACAATACTAGGGTCCAGTACCAAAGAACTGGGTACTACGCCGAACAGGCTGCAACCTTTCATACCTAATAAACAGATACATATACATTATCAAAGCCAAATCAAAAAGACATAAAAATTCTAAATAATGCCATATTGGACAATGAAATTACAGAAGTAATTTTAAAACTACCCACAAAGAAAAGACTAGATCCTGGTGAATACACTGCTGAATTCTACAAGAATTATAATCCCAGGAAATCCCCTTGCCTTTTACTTTATTTTTTGAAACAGTATCTCACTAAGTCACTAGATTGCCCAGGTTGGACCTGAATTTGCGATCTTCCTGCCTCAGCCAGCTAGTGTTGGAATTATAGGCATGCGCCACTATACCTGGCCTCCGTTCCCTTCTAATAATTTAAGCATAATTCTTGAAGTTCGGCAAAGACGGTTTATTTCAAATTGTATATGGCACCTGTTGATGGCTCCATCAACTTACAATTATCCATATCCAGGCAAGACAAATTTAGAAAGGAAAATTTGCCTACAATTACTTGTACTAAAATCATAACAAGGACATAAAAGTTACTTTTACTAAAAATAATGAATTCTTCACGTGGGCCTGCAGATTCCCAGTGGGTAGTTAAAAGTCAGACGAAAGTTTGAGAGCTCTGCCTCATTTTGTATCTGTCTCCTTTGTCACTTTAAAACTGAGTCAAACTTGTGCTCCACTGTGCATGCAGGCATGTTAACCACTTGAGTGCCTTCCCTAAAGCTGGGAACCCTGCCCCTCAAGGAGGAAGACACCAAGGGAAACTAAGATGCTTTCAAGCTTTATAGGGACATGCTAATGAACAGATGGTCAACTGCTGGCTTTACAACGTCCTGCTCCAGACTCCTGGAACAACACCTTGAAGTCTCCTCCCTGTTCTAAACCGGCCAGGTATTGTGAGCTGTGGGAACGAGTCCCCATGACGAGACTGCCCCCCTACAGGCACAATTCTCTTATGATGAGAACCAGGTTGCCCCCTCGAGCAATGAGGATGTAGCAGAGTTAGAGCTGAGACAATGCCAAACCAGTCCACAGTTTGACCAAAACTGCTTAATTATACACCTCTCTTAACCCCTAGCTCAGTTCTTCCCCTATTTAAGCCTAAATCCTATGTCAGTACCCTAGGAGACAGGCCTGTGGACTAGGATGCTGGCTCCTTGTCTTCCCAGGTCAGAAATATTGAACATATTTCCTTCTTCATCATTGATTTTTTCCCTTTGATCTTTTAGCCAAGGGATGGGACCCAATTTATTGTAAATCCCCAAAGCGAGGTCCTTCAAACCTACAACTTTGGAACAAAATTGGTGTTCAGCTTGCTAAAAAATTTTAAACTGTTCTTTAAATTTTTAAAAATTTCTTTATTGTGTTAAAATGCACATAATATAAAACTGACCATTTAAACCATCTTCAGGTATATAATTCAGTCTTTTTTTTTTTTTGTCTTTTTGAGACAGGGTTTCACTATGCATTTCAGGTTGGCCTTGAACTCACAACTATTCTCCTGCCTCAACCTCACAAGTACTGGGATTACAGGCATGCGCCACCACGCTTGGCTAGGTGTACAATTCAGTTGTGTTAAGAACACTTATAATGTTGTACAACCACTACCACTCTCTGTCTCCAGAACTTTATTATCATTCCAAACAATCTCTACTCACTAAACAATAACTCCGCAAATCACTTTTTCTCCCAGCCTCTGGTAATCATTATTCTAATTTCTATCTATAAATTTGACTATTCTAGGAACCCCAAATAAGTACCTACACTTTTCTCCTTTTGTGTCTGGCTTATTTCACTGAACATAGTATGTTTAAGACTCATTCATGTTGCAGCATGTATCAGAATATCATTCATTTATAGCTAAAAATATTCCATCATGTGTGTACACTGCATGATGTTTATCCATCATCTATGTTGGACATTTGGGTTGTTTCCACCTTTTGGGTGTTGTGAATAATGTTTTGAATGTGACATATGCATAACTATTTGAGTCCCTGCCTTCATGCTTACCTAGATGTAGAACTGCTGTATCATACAGTGACTTCCCATTAAACTACTTGAGAGAACAGCCGAACTGGTTTCTACTGCAGCTGTACCATTTACCTTCTCACCAGTGACTTGCAGGGCTCCAGTTTCTCCATAGCCTCACTAACAGTTATTTTTTCTTTTTTTAATAATAGCCATCTTAGCAAGTGTGAAGTGGTATCTCACTGGGATTTGAGTTCGCATTTCCCTAATGAATAATAATGCTGAGCACTTTTTCATGTGTTTGTTGGCCATTGGATATTTCTTTGGAGAAAAGCCTATTCTAGTCTTTTTCATTTGACATTTTTAAATTGGAACACTTGCTTTTTGTTATTGAGTTGTTAGTGTCCTATGTATATTTTGGATATTAGTCCCTTATCAGATATGTGATTTGCAAGACATGGGTTGTCTTTTTACTCACTTGATAGTATCCTGTTTAAATTCTGATAAAGTTCCATTTATTTTCTGTTTTTATCAGTGCTATGGGTGTCATAGTCAAGAAATCTTTGCTATCTCTAATGTTATCAAAGTTTTCTGCTAAAATAAGAGGTGACACCACATGCTTGTGATCCCGAACTCTAGAGACTGGGGCAGAAGGACTGAGAATTTGGGACCAGCCTTAGCTACATAGTGAGTTCAAGTCCAGCCTGTAAAACATAGCAAGATTCTATCTCAAAACAATAAATAAATAAATCCTTGTTATGGTTGATACATTGTGTCAACTTGAGAAGTCTAGAAGCTTAACTAAGTGACTTAGCAGCTCTATACCCTGGAGTGTAGAGGAAAAGGTCTTAGGGCTCTAGGAAGTTGTTCATTGTGCCAATTTCATCATTGTGTCAAATTCAGAAAGCCAGAAGTTTAACTAAGTGATTCAGCAGGGGCCAGGGGCCTTACTTTGTAACATCCTCAGCCTGTGCAAGGGGAGGGCACACACATGATGTCAGTGCTACATTCGTTCAAGGTGCGTAACCTGCTTACAATACAAAGGAGGAAAAGAGGCTTGCTCTTCCCCCTTTTGCTTTTGTTGCTTTGCTGTCTTTTGCCATGTCAAACTGTTGCTCCTGTGCTATAACACCCTGCCTTGTAGCCAGCTGATTATAGACTGAAACCTCCATGAACTGTGAGCTAAATAAACCCTGCCACCTTAATTTTGGGTGTCGGGTATTTTGTCTCAGCGACAAGAGAAAAGTAACCAAGACGATCCTCATTATTAAATTTTATTTATTCTAGGCACACTGCAGCCACCATCAGAGATGCTTCCTGCCAGTAGCCAGCTCAGTTCTGGGATGCAGCGGCCAGCCCTGCCATTGGGCATACTTCTCACCACAGGTAGCCAGTACAGGCTGGGAAAAGCAGCAGCCAGCCCCACACCAGAGCACCCAATGGCCACCATTAGATACCCATAGCCAGCACAGTCCAAGAGAACCAAACAGTCATGCTTTGAAGAAATTGTAGACAATGTGGGAAGTGCCTGGGACTCCACTACCTGCTTGTCTGGAAGAACCAAGGAAAATGTCAAGATAGGGGGTTGGAGATGTAGCTCAGCAACACAGTGCCTGCCTGGCAGGCATGAGGTCATAAGTTTGATCCCCAGTACCAAAAAGAAAAAAAAGAACATATTAAGACAAAGAAGCAAAAGGAAGTCTCTGGCCTCCAACCCATGCAGAGCAAATCTAGGAGATGTAAACACTGAAGAAATCGGGAGTCACACACCTGAAGTTTCTGAAGTGATGGCAACTGAAGTAAAGAGACAACTTCATGAGGCTATAAAAGAAATTAGAACAGAAATACTATCTCAGGTAAAAGAAGAAATGAAAAACATAATAAAAGAATTGCTAAGCATCTCTAAAGAAGACATAGATTAAAAAAATAGAGGAACATAGGAAAATGAGGGAAACCTTGAATGAGTAATATATGAAAGATTTAGAATACATGAAACAGATTCAAAGAGATATCCAGATATCCAGGAAAGCTGGCAAAGAAACTGAAAGATAGAAACTGAAGATGGACTCTCAGGCCTTGAAGACAGGTTAGCAGCTTGTGATCGCAAGTAAATAAATAAATAAATAAATAAACTTAAAAATAACAAGGGGCCAGGAGGTAACAATTCAATGACTGCAAGATGATGCAAAGAAAAATAATTTAAGAATAGTGGGTGTCAGCAAAAAAGCAGGGGTCAACACAAATAATGTAAAAATTCTATTTACAGAAGTAATAGCAGAAAACTTCCCAAACATGGGAAAAGGACATGACATACAGATAAGTGAGACATATAGAACTTCAGCTAGCCATAACCAAAATAAATCTACACCCAGACATATAATAATCAAGATCCCAGAAATTCAGCACAATAACAGAATATTAAAAGTTGTTAGAGAAAAGAAACAGATCACCTGAAAGGAAAACCCTTCAGAATCATGACAGACTTCACACAAGCCATCAAGTCAAGAAGAAGTTGGAATGAAGTATTTGAAATCCTGAAAGAAAACAACTTCCAACCCAGATTGATGTACCCTGCAAAACTATCTTTCAAAATTAATGGAGAGTCAGGGATTTAGCTCAACGGTATAAGCACCTGGCTGGCAAGCATGAGATCATGAGTTTGATCCCTGGTACCAAAAGAAAAAAAAAAAAAAGAAAAGAAAATTAATGGAGAAACAAGATACTTCCATGACAAAGAACAACTGAAGGAATTCATGACCACCAAACCAACCCCTACAAAGAATACTGAAGGACATTTTAAAAAGAGATAAAAAAAGACCATGGCTCCAGGAACAGCAGCAGAGGAGGATCACCAAGTGGGACAAACAATAGCATGGAAGGGAAAAGTACACAGCCAATGGCAGGAAAAGAGCATGGCAGAGATGAGCCAGAGATGAGCCAGATTTTGAAGGCCTTTATCATGTTGATCATAACCATTAATGTAGGTGGCCTTAATTCACCAATAAAAAGAAACACAGGCAGAGTGGATCAGGAGACAGGATCCATCAATGTGCTTTATACAAGAAACACATTTAACTCAGAAGAAAATTCATAGCCTAAAAGTCAACAGAGAGAAAACAATGCTCTATGTGACAGGGAACTAGAAAAAAGTAGGGGTAGCTTGCCCATCAACTGCAGAATGGATAAGAAAGATATGGCATTTCTATACAATGGAAAGCTACTCAGCTATAAAGAAAGATAACCTCAAGGCTTTTGTGGATAAATGGATACAACTGGAGATCATGCTCATAGATGAAATGGTTCAAAGTCATTTGAGTGAACATTGTGTTGTCTCCCTAGCATAAAAAACTAAAGGAGTTATGGGGACCCAAAATGCACAAGAGATATTGTGAAAGTGAAAGGGGAGGAAATGTCTAAAAAGGGAAGGTAGTGGCCATTTTTAATCTATTATTGTGTTTAGAAACCCTGTATTGTTTTCATTGTTCTGTTTAGTTTGGTTTTATTCAGTTTCGTTTTGTTTGATTTTATTATATTTGATGGCATGGACAGCTATTTCAAAGATAACAAAATATATTATGGTAGCCATTATTGATTTCTCATTATCTTGTTTCGAAGCACTGTATTGCTTTCATTGTTTTCTTTTGATTGATTTTATCTTATTTTGTTTTGTTTGATTTTATTATGTCTGATAGTATAAGCAGCTACTTTGAAGATAACAAGAAACATTATGGTAGCCATTATTGATTTCCTTTTATCTTGTTTTGAAGGCCTTTATCATGTTCATTGTTTTGTTTTGATTGACTCTATTCTGTTTTATTTCATTTGGTTTTATTCTCTTCAAAATTAAAACAAATAAATAAAATAAATTTTATTTATTCTATGTATCAGTCTAATTATTTCCAATACATAGAAACAATTAATGCTTGAGGAGACACAAATGCTAAGGGCCCTATGTGATCATTACAGAGTGTATACATGTAACAAATTTTTATACTGTACCCCAACAATATGTACAAATACTATGTCAATAAGATTCTAATTATTTTAAGGCATAAAAGTTCATTTTTCTTATTCTTATGTTAATATGCTATTACTTATCAGTTTAAAAATATTAAATACCCTGTAATATTTTGAACTGTGCTTTTAAATTTTAAATATTCTGTACAAACTCTTTGAAAGTCTGACAGAATAGAATTTCAAGTCAAAAAGATACAGTCTATTTAAATAACCAGTGAATCCAAATTATTGCAATAAATGTAAAATATTCCTTCAAACTAATAAGAAATAGTAATTCTGTGGGTGTTTTGGGGGGATGGGTGACTGAGACATCTTTCTGTATAGTCAGGCAGACCTCAAATTGATGATCCTCCTCCCTCAGCCTCCTGAGTGATTAAATTACAGATATGCACCACCAGGCCTGGATAGAATTCTACAAGTTTGAGTTATAATATCTCCTTATATAAATTCTCATTGTTTCAGATCACTCAGGGATTCTGAGCTTCCCGTGCCCCATTCTTACAATAATGGATCTCCTGCTGCCTGCTAGTTTTCTTGCATACAAATATATCAACTGCCCTCATACCCATTTTTTTTAAACAAGCAGCCTGTTTTACAGTGTTAATTGCCTACTGTAAGTTGATACAAATCTCCTTTCTGCTTAACTGGATTCTGTACAATTTTTTTGTCTTTCTTCTTTTATTGACAAACTTCTTCAACTTAGGTAGCCCTGTCATTGACAGTCTTCTCCTTTTTAAAAATAGCTTTCCTTGCTTTCATGAGGTTGTAGTTTCCAAGATTTTCTCTCATCTGACTACTATATCTGTTTTTCTGATTGATTTTATTCTTCCTCCCCACACTGCATAAAAGTGAAGTATTCCTTAAATTGTAGTTCAGAACCTCTCTATAGCCTCTCTCTCCTTGGATCTTTACCTATTTCAACTCTTAGCATATGACTGTTGCATTCTGCCCATGTGAAACTCAGCATGGCACCTGCCCAACATGGCACTGGGCCCTAGAGTGTCAGCATGTCACTTCAATACTGACTTTGCGCTCTTCTTCCAAGCCCAAAATTAAACTTTCCTCTTTCTGACGTGCACCAGCATTCCCCCAATCAGCTGTCAATGTGTCATTCTGCCTGCCCCTTCAAACTCCACCCTCTGTCAAACCTAATAAAAACCCTCAACCTGAAAGAGATCTTGCACTTTTCAGCAGCCCTCCCCATACCTGCAATAAAGGCTTTTTCTCCTTTTTTCCTCTTTTCCTCTCACTTCTCTACCACGTCAAGGAAAAACCTAACAATGACTATGACTGCACAACACTTCTGAGTGAAGGTCTGTGTTTTCTGTCTACTACTATAGCCAATATGTGTTGACTTCTTTGTCAATAGTGTTTCCACCTCCAGTGATCAAAGTCTTTTGGACAGAAAGGACCTTAAAGGAAGCCCATTTGACACATACATCAGTACTACTTTTGCTGCTTTGCTTACCTGAGGTAGTTAATCCTTCTCAAGCACAGGGGTGAAATTGAGTACCATAGTATTGCTTTTATTTTAGAATCTCTAGTGGACTTTATAGTATAATATTTGAACCCTGACTTCATATTTAAGTGAGACTCCCATAATATAATAATGATTGACTTCTTCAGCCTCTTATCACCACAGCCTCTCATCATCCATCATAGGCTACTTGTTGTTCTCCAAATATGCCATGCAGTTTGACTCTATCAGCCCACTTGGTTCTTTCTGGGATGTTCCATTCTCTGCTTAGCAAAATCTTGCCTTTCCTTCAAGTTCTGAGGCTCAAATTTCCCTTATTTGCAATTGGCTCTTCCTCTCAGCGTTTCACTTACATTATAAAGGAAAATGGTTTCGCCAGTAACCATGAATGTTTATCTTCTTCTGAAAACTGTAAACCCCTTAAGGATATTTACTATGTAGTGTAATTTTTGTGTTCACGAGAAACATTTGAGAATTCCTTACTTTTCTTCCTTCTTTTCAGAAATTTTGCTTGATTTACAGGTGGTGTAAAGGTTGATATACTGTGTCAACTTGAGAAGTTTAGCAAGTTAACTAGGTAACTCAGCAGGGAGCCAGGGTTCTTGCTTTGTAAACATCCTTACCCTGTGCAAAAGGAGGGCAAGGAGGTGGTGTTAGTGTTATGCCTGTGGTGGGGGAGGGGCAGTGCAGCTTCTGATACAAGGGAGGAAGAGAGGCTAGTTCTCTCTTTTGCTCTTGTTGCTTTTGCTGTGTTCTGCCACCACGAACTGTTGCCCTCTGCCATGTGCCACTCTGCCTTGGAGCCAGCAGATTATGGACTGAAATCTCCACAAACTATGAGCTAAATAAACATTTCTGTCTTTAACTTTGGGCACGGGGTATTTTGTCTCAGCAATGAGAGAAAAGTAACCAACATAGAATTTGGTAGCAGAGAAACAGAGCTATTGCTGTGACTGTATCTGACCATGTGGTTCAAAAGCCTTTGGAAATGACTTGTGGGAAGAGTTTGCAAATGTTCAGAGATATCACCTGAAAGAGTAGAGCTGGAATTCCTTAAGTCTAGGGCATTCTGTATGGGAGATTCTGATCAGAGCTCAGAAGACCAGAAGGCTGATAGAAATCTTGCCAGTAAAGAACAGGCTCGGGAGGTTTCTGCTAGCAAGAAGGACTGCATTGGTTGTTGGAGTCCAGATGTTGCATGTTATGATTTGGCAGAAAGTTTGTCTGCATTTTTCTCATGTCCAGAGATTTTACCTGAGACTAAAATTAAGGATGGTCAACTAATTAATCTGGCAGAAGAAATTTCAAAGCAGTTGAATGTTGAAGCTGTGGCATGGCTATTGTTAGGGGCTTTTAGACAGATTTATGTTGCAAATCAAGAGCAGAGAGCCTAGCAGAATGATTTAAAACATTGTGAGTTTGGCTAGAAAGGAAGGTCCAGTAAAGCTGTGGACTACAAAGAGAGAGCTGAGGAGATCTCCGTTGCTGAGATGGAACAAGAAAATATAAAAGATGACATGAAGGTTTTGCAAAAAGCAGTGAGTCTCCACCCTTTGCAGCCTCAAAACTGCAAAAGTAAAAGACTTTGCTTTGAGGACAAAGCTGCAGAGCACCATGTACCAAAATGGAGCCAGTATAGAAAATGTGTTCCTCAGAACTAGATGCAGAGTGCCCAGTGATTCAGGCACTCAGCCCTATAGCCAAGAGAGAGGAAAGCCTGGCTACTGCTCCAGCTGGCAGCAGACTTTGGCATCATCCAGGTGGTACTGATTTTAGGTGCATGCAGAATGCAAGAGTTGTGGGGTTAAGAAGGCTTCCACACCAATTTCAGAAGGCTTGGGAGGACAGGCAGCATGCCCCTGAGAGCGCAATGTGTGAATCTGTGAGTGTGAAGCCAAAGGTGCACTGGAGACTGTGAAAGTTCACAGAAAGCAGGAACATGGATCGTCTGAGGAAAACTACAAGGAGGGAGCAGAACCATGCCACCTGCCTTGGAGTCAGTTGATTATGGACTAAAACATCCACAATCTGTGAATTAAATAAACCTTTCCTTTCTTGATTTTGGGTATTGGGTATTTTCTCTCAGCAATGAGAGAAAAGTAACTAAGACAGGTGGCAAAGTATTTTTTAAATATAATTATTAATGAAACATTAAATTTCTCATTTTCACTAAGTAGTACAGGGGCTGAAGTTTGAATTTTTTGTGTGTGGCAGCTCTAAGATTGGACCCAAAGCCTTGCACATGCTAGTCAACTATTTTAGGACTGAGTTATACTTCAAGCCTTTTTAAAATTTTATTTTGAGATAGCATCACTGGATAGTTTGCTTAGTTACTTTTCTCCTTTCTGGGATAAAATACCCAACACCCAAAGTTAAAAGAGGAA
>RJWT010037880.1:0-12976 GCA_004365215.1 Cuniculus paca
TCCAATCCAGGACTTTCAGTTCTGTTTCCCAGGTCTACTTGTCTGTTCTAACACCAACACCAAATGATTTCAACTGTGGAAGCTTCATGTTTTTTAACATCTCGCAGAGCTGGTTCTTTGTTGTAGTTTTTCTCCTTTCTTGTTTCTTATCCATCCTCACATGTTTATTTCTCCACACAAGCTTTGGAATCAGCAGTGTAAGTAGCTTTTGGTATTTACATTGGAATTGTATTCAATTTATAAATCAATGTCTAGAAAACTGACATCTTTATAATATTGACTTACCTGAACCAAGACTAAGAGAGGTCTTTTCATCTAAGCAAGCCTTTCAAAAAAAAGTTTTCCAATAGATTTATAATTTCTCATGGAATACTTTGAGTGATCTAGGAAAAAACTGTCCTAGATCATAAAGGAGAGATGGAAAAGAAAAAGACTGGAGAATATATCAAGGATCCATAAAATCTACCAGCACTGTTTCACTGGTCCTCACGATGACCCTGTGAAACAGGCTTTGTTATCACGTTTACAAGTTGTAAACAGCTGCAGGTAAGGAGGTTAGAAATACACAAGTCCCAGCTTTTCTTGCATCATCGCCTAGTGGCAAGAGAACTGAGAGCTGAGATGCAGAAAGCCAGGGTGCGGTCGTGGGTTGCCCTCAACAGTGAAAGGAGAGTGGGGCTGGGCACTGGGCAGAGGTTCATAAGGGCCTTCCTGGCAGTCATCTTGCCGAACTCAGAAAATCTAAACTGCAAAGTGAGCATACAAGTGGGTGGCTGTGCCACCCCCTTCAGCCCTAGGCTGCTTCAAAAACACCAAGTCATTACCAAGGCCAGGGAATGGGCCTTATCTCATCCTAAGCTGAGCCCTCCCTGAGCTCAGAATGTGTAAGAGGAGCATTAAAATTTTCCATGCAATATGAAATGTGACCCCGAGAGGCCCGCGCACGATACCTTGGCTGCAGACACGCTGGATGTCAGCTGAGCTTAAACTCTCAGGAAGTTAAAATTGATTACAGGGGTGTACAAGGAGGCCATGCGGACCACCCCAGGCTGCCCGCAGTCACAGCGCATTGTATTTGGAAGCAGGAGAAGTAGACCGGGGGGCCAGGGCGCTGTCAGCACGCAGGAGTGACTAATAGTGCCACGCATTTGATTCAGCTGGAGAAACGGGCGGGGGACCTGGCACCAACAGCACGCATGGGCTTGCGTGCATCATGCGCCAACAGACGCTGGCCAGACACATTCAGAGGCTGCCACTGAGACCTGTCACTTGTGCTCCTGTGACATTACTGTCCCCACCCTGCCCGCCCTTTCCCCTTGGGCAGCCTGGCCCCCCACGGCTCAGCCAGTGCAGTGGCCAGGCCCCATCTTCCCCAGTCAGGTGACGGTACCCAAAGCCACCACCCCTGTGTCGCAGCTCTCCACCCCCACAGATCCCGCAGAGCAGCGCGTTCCAGCCGCGTCCTGGAGCCGCACGCTGTCCCTGTGTGTGACGCTCCAGAACGGGCGCCGTGCTTGTTCCTCGCCAGCTGCCCTCTGTGGGAATCCAGCAAGTGCTGAGGCACGGTCATCCAGTGACTATTCATTGACTGAATGAACACAGTGAAGCGCTGGCTGCTGGGAAGTGGAATTCGAGGCCCCTGCATCTCTCGTAAATCCCTAGCTCCTTCTGTATCTGCCTAGTGTGGCGATGCTCCCGAGAGAGCTCTGCTTGCAGGAGTCCTGTTACTTTTAAGTGTTCAAAACCCAGTGACCTAGATGAAGACGGACTGTCTCTCAACAGCTCACATTCAAGACCGCAAGTCGGGCTGGAGCGTGGCTCGGGGGTAGAGCTCGCATACACAAGCCCCGGGTTCAGTCTCCAGCGCCGCAAAATATAAAACAAACCTCTAAATGAAGCCCCATATTAATCTTCAAAAGGCAGAGCTGCCTCCCCGCATGTAGGGGACGTCCCTTTGTTTTGCTCAGCAGTGTCACGGGCTCCCGCCTTGGTCTCGTGGGAGTCCTCTCCTGAGAAACCCATGGAGCCAAGCTGGCCGCAGTGACGCCCGGACGTCTGCCCAGAATGGATCTGTCCAGAGGTGAGCCCCTCACCCCAGCCCGCTCCCAGTCATTCATTCCTGGGGGTCGAACAGTTTTTATCTGGAACCAAGCAATAAGCATTGGGCCATTTCTGTGGCTGAGGGCACCTGGACTTTTCACGCTCAGGTTTGCCAGTCCTTAGAGAAAGGCGGTCAGGCTGCAGGAGGCGGGCGGAGATGGGAGAGGGCAGCAGCTGGGTCTCCTCTTCCCCGCTTGTTTCTTGGGCCATCCAAGGTCCAGGTCTACGGAAGCAGATCCTGAGATGGAGGTTGGGATGCAGGACACGGGGTGGGTGGATTCCACTGTCTTTTAGAAACTTTTTTTGGTACATGTTGGCAGTGCATAACGATCGCACGCACTGTGAGGAGCTGGCTCGTGTGCACGACACTCCGCGAGTCTTCCCAGTCCCTTCTCCTCCTCTCCGCCCCTCTCCCTCCATCTCAGGATTCCCTTCCTGTCTGCAAGGATCCGTCTCCCTATTTCCCAGGATCTGCCTTTTCTTTCGCTCTTTGTAAATTTTTTATACTTTGGGTTTCTCATATAAGAGAAGTTATGCAGTATCTAGGCTCATGGGTCGGATTCACTTCACTCGGCGTTCTGGTCTCAGGGTGCATCCAGGTGCCCGCAGATGGTTCAAGTTTACCCTTCTTCACGGCAGAGCAGTGCTCCGCTGCGAGTAGAAACCGCGTTTCCCTTAGCCATCGTCCGCTGATGGCTGTGATTTATGGGGAGGAGGAGACACTGAACCCTATACGGAGGGAGACTTGGCCAGCCCCGCGAGAGCTCTGGGGCGCACCCCGTGTCACGTGTCACTCTCTGCTGCCTCCTGGTCGCTGCGAGCCAGGACCTCCTTCCATGTGTTTCACTGGGAATTCCCCGAATGCCGATGCGCGCTGACCGCCTTGGGGCGGGCACGCATGTCCGGGCTTCCTCGGACCCGCCCCATCCCCGTCCCCGCGTAAATACCCTGCGCGACTTCCCACGCGTGTGCCTGCAGCCCTGAGCTTGCCTGAGCTGCAGTTCTCCACGGCTCACATTTCAAATGAAAATTAATGTTTTATTAAACCCACCATATTCAAAATCCTAATATTTTAGCATTTAACTTGCAAATTTAGTGTAAAAAGAGAATTAATGAGATACTTTCCATTTTCTTATACGAAGCCTTTGAAGTCTAGTGTCTTTTTTATTATGGTAAAATATACGTAGCACAAAACTGACCGTTCGAACCTCTTCTCTGTGTGTGTGTGTGGGGGGGTACTGGGACCTGTGGGCCTCATGCGTGCTGGGCAAGCACTCTGCCCCTGAGCTGCGGTCCCAGCCCTTTAGAAACTTCTGTTTGGAGACAGAGTCTCACGGACTGGCCTTTGGTCTCAGGCTGGCCTTTGATTTGCACCCTCTTGCCTCAGCCTCCTGAGGTGCAGGGATCTCAGGTGTGTGCTGCAGAGTACATTCTTGAAGAGTACATTGGGTGGCACTGACTGCGTTTGCTTTGCTGTGTGACCGTCCACACCACCCATCTGGAGGTTCTCATCTCCCCAAGTTCAAGTTTTGCATCCACTAAATGATAACCCCGCCCTCCTCCCCAGGCCATGGAGACCACTGTTCTGCTTTCTGCCTCTACAGCTCTAACTGCAGCAGGTACCTTACAGATATGGAATCAGCACATTTGCCCTTTTCAACTGGCTGATTTCACCTAGCAAAGTGTCCTCAAGTTTCCTTCAGGGAGTAGCATGTGGCAGAATTCCCTCCCTCTTCGGGGCTGAATACTATTCCTTCATGTGTGTCCCATGTTATCCTTCCTTTTCCTCTGCAAATGACCTTTAATTTTTTTCCTGGGCATGGTACAGCATAAAAGCTCAAGCCACGTTTTTCATCTTGGTTAAGACCATGGGCTCCTCGAGGGCAGCGTGCAGTACATGCTCTGCCCAAAGGAAGGGTACAGGTAACACTGGGGGTGCGGAAGATCCGATGAGCAGCCTGGGTGATGGGAGACCTGGTGGCAGTGCCAGCCCTGTGGTCTGTGTGTGCTGGGGCCCTGTTCCACTCTGCATGCCTTTCTGGTGGCTCTAGGAATGGTGCTTTGTACCCCAGTGGCATAGCCCATCTTGGTAACATGGAGCGGGCTTGGGATGAGGCTGAGGCATCACCGTCTCTCTCCTCTTCCCATCACTGCCCTGCACCATTGTCGGGAGACGCAACAATGGTAGCTTTCAGCTCAAAGTTTCCCCGTGTTCAGAGTCACTGGGAAAATGCCTGCCTTCAAGCTTTTAAGAACAGAGGTGCAATTCGGTGCTTTTAGGAAAGTCTTTTAAGCACTCTGAAAAGAGAAGCCTTGGAAAGACCCAAAAATCAAATGCGGTTGCAGCAGGCAGCAAGGTTACAGGGCTCAGTGGCTCCCTCTTGCGTCTAGTCAGGCATGCTGGGGGGCGCTCTGTCCAGTCTGGCAGGCCCAGGGTTGTCCTGGTACAGTCACAGGCTCTTGGCAAAGGGGACCAGGACAGACAGACACAACACAGAGACTGAGGACTCGGAAGCGGGGTCTGAGGCATCCGTCCAGGCCCGCCCCTCCCCTCACCTCAGCAGACTGCGCTGATCTTAGCCTTGCTGTGGGAAGCGCTGGGCTTTATTGAGACCAAGACTTGATTGTGCATAATGATCACCTTTGGCTTATGAGTTTTTTCTTTTTTTGCTATTAGCAATTGAACCCAGGGTCTTTGCACTGAGCTACATCCCTGACCCTTTTAATTTTTTATATGGAGACAGAGTCTCATGAAGTTACTAAGTTGCCCAGACTGGGCTTGGACTTATGAACCTCCTGCCTCAGCCTCCCAGAATGCCAGGGGTTACAGGTGTGCATTATCTTATCCACTCAAGCATTGGTTTATGATTTGCTAGGCCCTCCTATGTCTAACCCACATTTTCAGTGAGCATCCACGAGTTAGGCCTGGCACTGAAAGGCCTGAAAACAAGATCAGATGACTTTCATCATGTGGGAGAGATCTGAGTATCAGGGTTCATGAGAAAAGCAGATGATATATGTGTGGTTTCACAAAGGAATTATCAGGTGGGCTTACAGGATCAGAAGTGGAAGAGCTCTAGTGGGCTCTGCACAGTGAGCTCTGTGCTGGACAGTGGAGGAGTCATTCAAGGTTGAAGGCCTGGAACTCATTGCAGAGTCCTCTGTGAGTCTGTGTCAGAAAGCTGAAGTCTGTGCTGGGAGCCTGAAGTAACTGGAGACCACATCCAGAGGCCACGGAGAAGGCCAGAGGTCCTTTGAAGAAGCCAAGGGCATGCTTCCTTCTTCTTTCCCTTTTTATTCCTCCAGGCCACAATCCTATTGGCTGTTGCCACCCACATAGGGGTGGGCTTTCTCTCCTTATTTGGTGGCCTACCTGTCAATCATTCACAGGCACACCCACTGTTTAGGAATCTTCTTAGGCAGCCCTTGCTCGGATCAAGCTGATACCTCACAATTAACCATGGCAGTGTGGTTCCAGGAGACCAGTCCAGGTGAAAGTGCTGATAAAGGTGGAGAGGGAGAGTGGAGGAAGACAGAGGAGCTCTTGGCAGAGCAGCTGACCAGTGCCAAGAGGGCTGAGGATGGGCCAGTAAAGAGTTGTGGGCCTGTCCCCTGGGGTCTCTCCTGCCTCGACTTGCATATCAGAATTCACTGAGCTCTGCACCCAAGGTGAAGCAGTCTTAAACCTGGTCCCAGCCTGCTTGACTGGTTCTGTCTTCTACAGAATATCATTCAAGCTCTTTTTTTACTCAGTTTCCTCATCTATAAAATTGAGTTAAGGAGTCTTGTGCCCATACCATAGGGCTGTGTTGAGGATCAAGAGGGTTAATGTACTGGGAACCCCTGCAGTGGGCCCCAATCTCCTGCTCAGTGTTATAGCCAGCACATGGTGTAAAGAAAGAGCAAGAGAAAAAATGGCAGTACAGTGGGGACCTGGGGTGACCAGTTGTCCATGGGGAACCAAAGCCATGAGCAGCCAGAACCTCGACTTTTATTGATCAAGGACAATGGTGAGGGAATTATCAGATGACTCAGAGGGTGGTGGGAGTCTTATGCTAAAGAGGGTCTTTATGTTGATGAGGACTTGGGAGAGATGGCAGGTGACCGGGGAGTTTGTCCTTCCCCCAAGGTGAAACTTTTTTTTATTAAATAGACATATTTTTAAAATTTATTTTAAAGGGAACAAAACAAAACAATAGAACAAAACAAAACAGAAAAGTGTTAGATTTCAAAAACAAGACAGGAGGAAATCCCCCATAGTTGCTATATTATATATTGTTATCCTCTAAATAGATGTTCAGATCAATGGCTTTAGACCTGCAAAATCAGTCAAACAATGCAAGCATTAAGTACTTTTTTTACTTCAGTTGCTATCACCTCAGCCTGTGTTCCTCTGAATCAGCCAGCCGGTTGCTTACCTGGAGGCAGGGAGGCACTCTTCTTGTCTCCCAAGCCAGCCCATGTGCCAGCTGGCTCATGAGAGGGCATGGCTTGGCTTCTTGGTTCTCCTCCCAGCTCACATCTCCCTTTTTCTTATTACTACTGGGTTCTCAAGGAACCAGGATGTCTTCAGCTGATGTAATCTTGCCCTGGGGTGTCATAGCATCATGGGACCACTGAGGCCTCAACCGTGACGAGAGGCACATGGAGTTATAGAAACCATAGCCAGCTCTCATGGCAAGATACTAGGCCTTGGAGAAGCCCTAATTACAATTTAATTATGAAATGATTTTTCACCAAGTTCATAGAGAATGGTGCTCGACATTAATGTGCATGAATTCTAGAAAGACAGGAGAGCTACTCTAGAGGCAATGAGCTCTCTTGGCTTCCATTTTCCTTTCCTGCCTATTTTCTTTGCATTCTGTGGAAACTTCTTTGTAAACTTCTGTACAATGTTAAATCGTTTGCATATTTTAAGGTGCCTCCTGTTGTTTGTGAAATACGGTGTGGCATAACCATTAATATTCATGAAACCAACATCTAATAGATTGTCCTGATTACTACTATCTGGGGGACATATATTAGGAGAATGACACACGGCATATATTCCAGGGAAAGTGTACAGAGAATGTGTTATGGAGAAAATAAGTACCAGGCTATGCGTGAGCTAGTACTTTAGCAGTGCTTTCTCCACTGAGCAGGAAGCTGCTCGACCTTGGGGTGTGCGTCAAGGAAAGCACTTGTGGAGGCTGGAGAGTCAGCATTTGCAGGACGCACAGTCATCCCCAGGGGCCCCCCCAGGGGTTTGATTGGTGCTGCAGTGAGGCACGTGGATGAGGGGGGAGGTGTGGCTTCCCTTCATTTTTCTGCCTTCCAGCTGTCATATGCAGAGCCTCAGTGAGCCGTGGTAGTACCCCGTCTTGTGACAAGGCCTGTGCAAGGCGGGGCTGCCTGCTCCTGCTCTGGGGTGGTTCCGTGTCACACAGGGGACAGGGCAGGTGGCGGCTGCGGCACTAGAGACAAACATTCAGGCAAATGTGGCTCCGCGAGTGGCGAGGTGCACACCGTCCGCTCGGCCTTGAGTCACCGACTCAGTCTGTCTGCCACCTTGTCTCCCCATCTCTGGAGTGTGGGCAGCGTTAGCAGCTGCAGAGCAGGGTGTGACAGGGCACCCTTCACAGCTTTCAGTGACACGGACAGGGTGCTGTGGGTTTGCTGCCACCAGCTGTGATGACAATGAATGAATTACGTTGTGTGTCCCGAGGCACCGAGCTCAGCTCCTGCGATTGCTGTCCACAAACTCATCTCCACATCTGAGCAGAGCCACAGCCTGGGCTGCACTCAAGAGAAAGTGATTTGTGCTGTGCGAAAAGGGGAGTTGAAAAGAACCCTTTCCTTGGAGTACCTGGAGTCTGTCTTCTGAATCTAGAGAGCAAATCACTTCATGGACTTAGCAAGTAAGCGAAAATACAGCTAAGTCATGCCAAGCCGGACGCCTTCTTGCATCCAGCTCCACGAAGCTGTCGGGTCAGGCTACTTAGTGCTTGTTCTTATCAAGCTTGGGGTGAGCCTGCATGTCTCTGGGCCCAGCGATCGGCAAGCAGGGGCTCAGTGAGCCCTCATATTAAGGAGAACTGCCTTCTCTCTGTCTCATAGACCCCAAGGGATAGATATGTACTTTCGCCTGGTTTGGGCCCTTTGCAACATTTACGATGTCACCCACCCTGCTGGTTGTAAGTAGTTGTCCCAGTTTCCATCTAGATGACCTCACGAGCCTCACACACTTACAGGTGGGCTTTTGAGAGGTGATTGGATTTCGGGGGCTTCCAGCTGACTTCTTGTTAGAGGGCGGGCTCTGGCTGCAAGGAGGGGTCACTGGGGGCTTGGGTTCCTTCCTGGCTCCTCCCTTCACTCTCTCAGCTTCCTCTCTACCGTGAAGTGAGCAGCTTTTCCTCCACCACCCCCCTCTGCCAGACCATCCTGCCTCACAGTCAAAGGACCATGGATGGAAACTTACAGACTGCGAGCAGAAAGAAACCTCTCCTCCTTTAATCTGCAAGTGTTGGGTATCTTGTCCCAGCAGTGAGGGAGCTGACTTCTTCCTTCGATAGACAAAGATTCACTTGACAGGAAACAGGAGAGAAGCCAGAGTGTACCGGAAGGGGTGCAATCAAATGTACCCCCCAGAAGTGTCACTAGTGGCTGTGGCACAGTTCTGGAAGCTGCATCAGAGGTTCCGACCTTTGGATCCAGCAGTATCGGGTCTCCTGGTGCAGACATCATGCACCAGGCCTAATGTGTCCTCGTGCTTATTTGCACATGTCTGGTCTGCTCTGTAACAGGGTCCTCCACGAACTGCCCGCGACCCCTCCCACCTCTCCTGCCCCTCCTCCCCAGCCGCCTGGCCTCCCTGTTCACCGAGCAAGCCCGGCTGGTCTGTCTCAGGGTCTTTGCACTCAGCATTCTTTGTGTGGCTTCTTCCTTCCGTCACACGGGCCTCAGCCAAATGCCACCTCCTTACAGAGGCATTCCTGTCTTTCCCTGGACTAGCACTGTTACTCAGGTAACAGTGACAATATGGACAGGTCGATGCCACCAAAATAAGAATTTATAAACCTGTATTTGCCAAGGGATGGAGACACACCACACCATGCCATGCAGGGCCACGCAGGAAGCTCTGGGTTTTGATAGGAGACAGAGCAGGGATGCAAGGATAATCTAGACCAGAGCATTATTGGAGATTTCATGAGAGAGGTAGGGTGGGGCGGAATGCACACCTCAGAATTGGGTAGTTTTAGGGGCTTCCACAGGCTTTGGGATCTTGGGGATGATCTCGAGTTGTCTGGTACTTTGGGTGACTGAGCACAGGAGAAATACAGACTTGGTTAGGAGAATTAGACAAAAAGGATGCTTGGTTGAGGGGCACATGACAGGTGGACTCCCAAGCCCTTTGGTGTCATAAGACTTGGGTGGCCCAGGAGGGGTAGTTCCCTTCCATCCGAGACTTTTAAGGTGTCAAAACATCATATGATACCAAAAATCAAAAGCATGATGAATGCACACCATCTGAAATAAACTCATTTATTTATGTATTTTTGTGTGTTTACTCCAATAAAAAGTAAGGCCCGTGCAGAGAGGGACCTGGTGCTTACCATTCCTCGTTACCTGCTCAATACTTAAGGTAACACATAGCCTTTAGCAGGTGTTCATAAAATATTTGTTGCATAAATGAAGAAACAGGAACTGCACGATCTTCACATCTGTGCATCCATATCCCACCCCATCCTTATACTTCAGCCAGCACAGCACAGAATACACAGTCACTGTCATTTTTGAAAGGTTTATTAATTTAATTTCGACTCAAGAGTGGTTGTATACTATCTGATTTTGTGGACTTTACAGTAATTTTAGCAGATTTATGCACTTGTTACTGATAAGGTGGATGGTACAATTGCCATGAATTTTGGTGGGAAGAAATAAGGTGAAATAGATTCAAAACCTACTTTCCTCTTCATCAAAGATTAGCAATGGTGTCTCTAGTATGAAGGATAACATGTCATGGGTCACAAGAACTGTTTCCAACAGGAACCCAATCCATCAAGATGTCACACACATTCATCTCTAGTTAGCAGGCTGAAATATCTTTGTAGTTTTCCAGTTTCCATATTTTGTGCATGCATTAAATAAGAGAAAAAACGATTCACAAAGAAATTAGCATTGCAGTTATGTTTTACTTGAGATCCTGCCTTAGAATATGCTGTTAGATTAATGGAACTCACAAACCAGCCTAAATCTTGCAGGATTATTTCCAGCTCCTTCTTTATTTATTCATGGCTCAGAAGACATGCGGATTCCTAAATTATCCATCATAAAGTCTATTCAGAATTTTGGTTAAGTGTCACCAGCGACAGCGTAGCTTGGGACCTGTCACGCACGAAGAGAAAATAACCTGGCCTCTCCTCGGTGCCCCTGCAGCAGTGTCAGCCCTGCCAACGTTCCCTCCTGACGTCCCCAGCGCTGACGTTACCCTCTCGCTGATGTCACCGAATCAGGAAGCCGAAAAGCTGTGGCAAAATGACTGTTGCTATTGCAAAGGTTTAAAACTTCAGAGATTGAAAGGTTAGAGTTAAAAATATGTATTTTAATTTGAACAACAGATGGCCTTGGAGTGACTACACGGCTGAATTAACTCTCAAGGCTCTTTGGCTGTTTGTGGAAAAGAAAAAAAAATAAATTGAAAAGACAACCGAAACCCTTTAAAAAGCTCACGCAGCCAGACGCAGCCCAAGCGCCAGTGACATCAGCAGGGTCTCTCTGTGGAATTAGGATCCTGGATTTGGCTTCAGCGAGTGCGTTGGCCTCCTGGAGGAGAATCTTCTACGAAATTACACTGCACAGCCTCACAAATAACTGTTTGCTGTGATCAGGGCCTTGGCCTTAGGCCTGTCCCTTCTCTTGGAACCTCCACAGCTCCGGGAGCCCCTGAGATACCCAGAGGCCTCCTACTTCTGAAGCCCACGGCGGCTCTGGCCTTTGACAAGCCGGTCCCGCTGCGGCTGGGTTCATTCTTCCGAGAAGGCTGCGATGCGGAGTTGCCTGCCGAAGATCTGTGAGGAGGCGCTCTTGGTAGGTCCATGCTTAGAGAGACTCAGAAGGCGGGATTGGGCAGCAGACGGTGACCGACCACAGCGAGACGGTGACCTACTGCAGAGTGGCAGCTCAGGCTCCAGCCCTCCTTGGGGACCGCTGTCACTGAGAACGTTCCTCAGAGTCCGTCTGCATGGAACCGCAGGAGCTGCACCACTCTATCCTGACCTCGGCTGCCCTTAGACGCGGGCTGATCCTTGGGAGAGAGCAGGCTTTGGTTGCTGGAGTTTCCTGGGGCTGAGGGAGTCACGGTGAGGGGCCAACCAGCTCCTCCCGCTGAGGGTGAGCTTGTGGATCCTGGTAAGCGGATACAGACAGGGCACTCTGGGCCCACCGCAGCGTCCCTGGAACTCCTCGCTGCCCTTCCACAGCCTTTTCCTCAGCTGTATCAGTCAGGGCTTACTAGAGAAGCAGATATAACACAAGATACGCAGATATATAAGAAATTGCAGGATTGGCTTACGATGGTCAGCCACAGTCGGATGCGGGAGCGTGCAGAGGGCGTCTGCATGCTGGAGGCTGAAGGGTCCGGCCCAAGGGCTGGAGCTCACTGTGGAGTCCTGTGCAAGTCCGTGTCAGGAGGCCGATGGGTCTGTGATGGAAGACTATAGAGTCTGCAACGAAGGCTGAAGAGTCCCAGGCAGAAGCAGAACAGTCTGTGCCAGGAGCCAGGAGACGATGCCCAAGCTGAAGGCGAAGACTGGAGCTCTTCCGAAGAAGCAGCCCCCAGTCCCTCCTCATTTGTCTTTTATTGTATGCAGGCTGCTCCCCTGGGGTGGGTGTAGCACTCACACCATCTGCCTGCCCTCCTCTTGCACAGGCTGAGGATGTTACAAGCTAGGGACCCCGGCCCTCTGCGGAATCACTTAGTTAAACTTCTGACCTTCTCATATGGACACAATGAACAATATCCTAGAATGGTAACTACTTGTCCTCTACACTCTAGGATGCAGAGCTGCTGAGTCACTTAGTTAAGCTTCTAGACTTCTCAAGTTGACACAAGGTATAAACCAGTACATCAGCCTCAGCCTAACTTCTGTCCAGTACCATGACATCCTCCAGGTAAACCTCAGCTACCTGGAATACTTAGGAGCTCATCCAGTTAGAGAGCACTACCACTGACTTGCTGAGGCTAAGTCCCCTGTTTCAGCGAATAAAGTGGCAGGGCCGGTAGTCAGAAGGAGCGCTGAGCGAGACAGAGAGAGAGAGAGAGAGAGATAGAGATAGATGAGTTCAGAGAACCGCAAGTGGCAGAGAGCGCAGGACAGGAAATGGAGCAGAGGAAGCTTTGACTCCCACAATGTGAAGCTGGGGCCCCGGCTCCAATCATTTCCACACACTCCTGTTGCTGAAGGACGGCACTGGGGAGACTTCTTGACCATCTCCTTCATTCAGACCACGCAGACAGAGTGCCATTAACTTCTATTAGCTCTGCCACCTAAAACCCTTTCTCATCACATCCACTGCCACAGGCTGGCCCAAGGCGCCATCGTGCTCGTCTGGATTACTAAAACAGAGGGCTCATTGGGTCTGCTCTTATCCTGGTGCCTTGGTAGTCTATTCTCCACAACCATCAGTGGGATTGCAGCGTATCAATATATCCGATGACCATGGAGAAAAAGCCGAATCCTTACTATAACCTGTAAGACTTGTCCGCTTGTCCCTCCCTTCCCCCCGCCCTATGCCTCCTTCCCTCTCTGCTCCAGAGAGAGGTTGCTGACCCCCCGAACAACCTAGGAATGCTCTCACTTAGGGGCATCTCACTTTTCTTCTCCCTAGGATGATGCTA
>RJWT010037881.1:0-12975 GCA_004365215.1 Cuniculus paca
AAGTCACAGACAGCTGGGCCATCTGTCCTTTCATTGAACACTTAATGAAACTGAACTAGGTTCTACGTATCTGAGATGATTAACTAAGCAAAGGGAACAGGCAGGTGAAGTGTGCTAGTGAGTGGTTAGTGAATGGGGCAGAGCCATACGGGGAAGGGACTTTGTCCCAACTAAAGTGGATGCTTCTCATGTTCTCTCTGGATAAACAACCGCTCAAATGTGTCCTACAAGCTGCTAGCTTTCCATGAGGTGCCCCTGCTCCTCCAGAAGTCTCCCTCTTCTCAGCTCCCCTCCAGAAATTCCTTCCCATTTCTACTAAAAGACAGTCTTCTAAGGTTGACAAAAAGAGTCCATCCTGTTCTCAGGAAAGTCCCAGCTGCTCTCCGGGCCTCAGGACCATGCTGATGTGAATGCATTATAATCTGTGTAAGGAGTAAATGGTTATTTCATGTAACAGTGAAATACTATAGACCTCTTCATCCTCTGTTTTCTTATCTATACCTTGAAGATCCTATTACAACCTACTCCCTAAAATTGCTGTCATGACTAAGTCAGAGCTGCAGAAAACTATCAGGTGCCCAGTTTTAAATAGACTTTCAGATATAAAATGGATAGCTGTTTAGATTATGTCCCAAATACTTCATAGGGCATACTCATACTACAAACTATTTGGTGTGCATATGAAATTCAAATGTAAATGGGCAACCTGCATTTTCATTCACTAAGTCTGGCAATCTTGATTAAATTGTGTAAAGAAATTTACTGGGTTCCTGGCACTCAAACAAACTCAATGATTGTTGTTAATGACAGCAATGCTTGGCGATAGGACAGTCTGGTCCTGGACTTTGAGTTTCTCTTTTTTTTTTTTTCTTTTTTCTTTTTTCTTTTTTCTTTTAAAGAGAACAAAACAAAACAAAACACAGTAAAACACAACAAAGCAGATCAGAACAGAACAATGTAAGCAATACAGGTCTTCAAAACACAACAACAGGAAATCAACAGTGGCTACCCTAGTGTCTTGTTTTCTTTGAAATAGTTGTTTGTACCTTCACACACAATAAATTCAAATAAAACAAAATACTATAAAACCAGACTTTGAGTTTCTTGAGAGAGTGCTTTAGTCCCATTTCCTGATGCCGTAAGCAAATATCACAAAATAGGTAAATTATAAAATGTAGACAATTATTTGACTCATGGGAGGCTGAGAAGTCTAAGAGCACTGGACTGGCATCTGGAGGGAGCCTTCAGGCTGTGTAACAACATTGCTGAAAGGCAATGAGCACGTATGAGACAGGGAGAGGCAATCTGGCCCAATGTATCTTTTTTATCAGGAGCCCACTGCTGAGATAATTAGTCCACTCCCACAATAGTGGATAGTGTCATCGGTCCATTCTTGAAAGCAGAGCTTTGATG
The DNA here is from genome assembly GCA_004365215.1 of Cuniculus paca. Taxonomy (NCBI): domain Eukaryota; kingdom Metazoa; phylum Chordata; class Mammalia; order Rodentia; family Cuniculidae; genus Cuniculus; species Cuniculus paca. The sequence goes on from RJWT010037881.1 coordinate 1,414, forward strand.
GCCTTATCACCTCTTTAAGGCTCCACATCTTAGTACATCCCAATGGCAAGTTAACTCGACATGGCTCTAGAAAAGGAACAGAGAAGGGGAAGAGTGGCTGGGGTCCAGAAATGAAAACTAGGTCGTGGTTGTGTTAGTCTCCTGTTGCTGCTAAAACAAATTATCACAAACTAGGTTGCTTAAAACAACAGAAATTTATTCTTTCAGTTTTAGAGGCTAGGCATCCACAATCAAAATGTCAGTAGGGTCACACTTCCTCCAAAGGTTCTAGGACAAATCTGTCTTTACCTATTCCAGGTCCTGGGCTTGTGTCTGTTCTTGTGTGTTTCTTAGAAGACATGTATCATGGATGTAGGTCCCAATTGAATAATCCATAAGGGTCTTATCTCCAGATCCTTAACTTGGTCACATTTGTAGGGAGCCTAATTCTAAATCAGGTCATTCAGAGGTTCCAGAGGTAGAAACAGGACATCAGTGAATGTATTACAGTGGGGGTTGAGGAGAGCTGTAGAGGAGCTAGAAGGGGAGTGAAGGCACAAATGAGCGGTGTTCTCTACAAGACTAAAGAATACAACCTATGCTAAGGACCCTAGGGAGCCATTTATGGCTTCGGCCTGGAAATAGCCTCCTGAAAATTATGTTCTGAGAAGTAGACTCTGGACTGACTGAAGGGAAGCAGGAAAGCTAGAAGAGTTTGGCAGGAAGGGAAGTAAAAGAGACCGATAAATGTTCCAGAGAGAAGAGAGCACTAAGCTGCCTTTTCTTTGGGTGGTCTAACTCCACAGTTCACACCAGTGACCTAATTACTTGGAAGCATGGTCAGGTCTCTTTCTACAGGCCAGAGGGAGATGTGTTTCAGTGTACTACAAGGTCAACATACAGCATCTCTGTTTTTGTGGGGGAAAGCAAAGCTGAAAATCACAAAATCCACAGAAATTAAACCATTTTAAATAGTGGCCATTGTACCACTCAACAGGGACGGAACCTTAGATCCTCACTAGGAAAGAATTCAGAAAATATGTAGATCTATCAGTGAAAGAGAGAAAGTCCAGCGAGGCCACTGGCAGCTCAGGCAGGCTCAACCTCTTCCTAACCTGCACTCACTCCTGTCAAAACTGCATGGAGCAAACTAGGAACACCATAGCCTCTATCATAGCAAGGCTGCTCCCATTCTAGGACTTCTAACCCTCCACCCAATCAAGCCTTATAGCCTGATGCCTTTATCACCTGGAGCATCCCTGACATGAAAAGTAGTCCACCCAGTCCTTGGATGTCCCTTGGGGACATCCCTTGGGGACGTCTAAGAGAACACAGTAACTGGAGAAAGCTGTGCTCCAGATGTGAGGTCTGGCCTCACCCTCCTTCCTCTCCTTGTGGACAGCCATGTAGAGAGCTGTGGGTAGACTTCTAATCCATGTGGACAACTGTGGGTGGAACTCTGAAATGCCTAAGTGGTTGCAGACCAGTCAATTTCTGGTTCCAAGAGCTGAAGCCTGCCTGCTCGGAGGTGGACCACAGGGCTGTTCTGCCAGTGTCCTCACTTGAGCTTCAGGAAGGCACCTGGTGCCAAAGGCTCAAGCAGCACCTCAGGCTCTGCCAGAGCACGACGCTCATTACGAGAGCCTGGTCAGGCCACAGCGGGGAAGTGCTAATTGGATGTGGTTGAAGGCTCAGGCGGGGAAGTGGCAACAGCTACTGACCTGTGCATAGAACTGACGATGACACAGTGATGCAATTGCCCGGATACTGTGGGAGATGATACTCGTTCAACTCCCTCTTTCCTGTGATAGTGACATTGGGCTATCTTTTTTCCTTCTGGGGTCAACTATGACATCAGCCTATGAAATAGCCAGGAAGAATGCTGAATCAATTTTTCTCTATCTCCAAGTAGAGAAGAGTGGAGAAGAATACTCACACTGGACTTGAGAAAAGGGCCTTATATTCCATGCCAATTTCAACCAGGAAAAACCTAAAAACAATTTGCACATATACAAGTGCCATGACAGGGGCTCGTACTGCAGCTCAGAAGCACCTTCCTAGTTATGACTTTCAGCAGCTGCCACTTAGGATTATTTTTCAGTAACAGAACCAGCCACATGTTGGGTGCATGCATAGACACATGGAAGGCTTGTATGTAAGTCATCCTTTCCACTTCACACAAAATACAAGACAGAAGAGTTCAACCAACTACTACAGACAAAGAAGTGAGGGCTCTGTAGTATGCAGTGTGTGTACATGCAATGTGGGTACATGTGCATGTGTGTTTGAACACACGTCTATTACACACATGCATATGGGACATACACACATATATGTGTGACTTTTGCACATGTGTGGTATGCAGGACTGTCCACTTGATGGTCACCCTCTCAGGTTTCCTACCTTTGTTGTTTATAGCACTATAGCAATCACCCAGGTGCTGAATACACACACACATGGACACACATGCACACATAAGTTAGCTGAGTGTAACAAAAGTTTGTGAGATTCCAGCTAGGTCTTCTCATTTGCCCACAACTTCTGCAATAACCCACCGAAACTGACCAATGGTTGCCTCAGGGCCCTGTGCCCACTTCTTATGTCTTTCCTGGTAGGCTAAAAGAAAGACACAACTAACTAATCTTGCAGGCTTTGAGGCATCTCAACCAGCCCTAAGACTTTTCTACCTGTGTAGTTATAGACAGAATGGGAGTGGACACAAGGAGGCACCAAAGAAATTGGGATTTGCACTCAGGCAAGAGGGGAGAAAAATGTAATGAGACAAAACTTAAGTTTGACATCTGAGCATGAATTTCACCTTACTACATATGAATGTTTTAAAATCCAAAATATTTATAATTAAGCTCTCTCATTACCAAATTAAATAGATATGCCTCTCATTTCACACAATGAGCATGTTCCTGAGAAACTACATAAGAAGAGAATTTTTAAAAATCAAATTATACTTTTCAAAGTAGTTGGAGAGCTTTCTATTTAAAAGAATCCCACAAGGAATCCTCCCTTAGAATGAAGAATCCTATTGTAATGCAAATGATCGACTCCTAATTTATCTGTTTTCTAAATTCAAATAAACTCCAGTTTATTCCAAGTGGTCAAAGAGCAGGGTCTTGTGGTTAATTGAATATTCATGTTAATTTGGAATCTCCATATGTACTATAGGTTGATTACCAGTTTTCACAAAACAAGAATATAATAAAATACAATAAAACACACAACAACGAAATTATGCTGAGCCTAATTGCTTTTTTCTTGATAATCTGTAAGCAGTGAGGAACCGAAAGCACGCAGACTTGAGTTTAGAGAGAGAATATAGGCTTAATCATTTGAATTCTGGGGCCCAATGTGACCTGGTAGTTTCAATTTGGTGTAGGTCTTTTGAACCCCCCCCCCTTTGTGTTCCTCTTGTTTTAAAGAAAATAAACACTGTGGTTCAGAGTAATTTTTCATATCCTGGAAATGAGCAGTCTCCAACTCTTCACATCTATTTAATGGGGAGCCAACCACATCTATACAGGTAGACCTCTTTCAAAAAGCCAGTCGAATTCTGAAAAATAAAGCAAGATTCAGCTGTTTTTCTCTACTTGCTATCTAATGAGGTGTGGGAAAGGCCAACAATTCACAAATATGCCATACTTACAGACAGTGCCTGACCTAGGTATAGATGATGATGTTGATTTCATATAGTGATGAAGGAAATGATTCGTTTCAAAAGCAAAGTGCACAGCATCCATTCCTCTATTCTCGAGCAAAGTCTTATCTCTTTGCTTCTTTCCAAATACCCGTCTATCCCTGCCACGGGCTGGCTCTCGTTAAGTACACTCCAGCCCAAGTTCTTTGATGCTTTAAAATCCACTCACTTCCCTGAGGTTTGTTAGGAATGCTTTTCTAAGGAGTCCAGCAACCATCCATTCCTATTTAAGCAAATAAGGTTAGCTACCTTTTGCCATTCACAATTCAACAGTCCTCCTAAATTAATTTCTCCAAAAGTAATTCAAATAAAAGCTTGGTTGCCACTACTCTTTTTCTGAGCCTCAAGATTGAATAAGGCATCTGAATAAAAATGTGTATTACAGCCTTCTTTAATATTTAAGCATGACATTCATTGATTTGTTTCTTGTTTTCTGCAAACCTTGACAACATGATAAAATAAATCATAAGAACAAAATATAGTGGTAACATCTTTTATGGACTTCACATAGTCATCAATCTCAAGCTGTGAGTGAATTATCAGTACAGCAAAAAGATCTATGTTTTAAGAGCTCCAGTAGCATGCTAGCTGGGGGTTTTTCAGAAGCAAACTCAAAGCGAGTGACTGATAAGCATCATTATTGTTTTCTGAGAGTCTAGTTTATGGTGTGTGTGGAGGTGTTGCATATATGTTTTGGAAGCAAAGGGTTGATCAATTCTAAGTAGACACCTACTAACATATAAAAAATGTAACAAGCCTTCCTGCTGAGCAGCATTATAGTACCTGCCACCCCTGTCAGCATGACAAGCCTTGCATTGTTTCTGATTATATTTAATATGGAATTAACCTTTCTTAATGTGATGTACTCTGCGTGAAACATGGATCAACCTAGAGATATTTGGACACATTCCTTATCTGTGTTGTGAATTTTTAGCAGCATCACTGTACATACACAGAAGAAAAGAGAGAAAAGTCATGAACTGTCATATAATTGCAAGTCCTTGGACATACCCATGAACATAAAATTTGGAAACTGTATACTGTTTCAAAGGTACTCCAACATGGAACTGGGCTAGGAAGATCATTTGGGGTATGAAAGAGCATCCAAAGCATCACAATATTTTGGTAATCATCATTGTGTACAGTTGTGAGGCTGGATCACTGCCACTCCCTCTTGGGAAGCAGAAACTTTCAACAATGATCCAGCTGCTTGTGAAACCATCATGATGACTCTGAATATTTGGAAATATTTGAAACAGTGAGATCAGTATTCTACTTGGCTTTTTTAAATGTTATATTCATGAAAACTAAATGATATTTCTTATGTGAAAAAAGGTCACAATTTGTGTGTGTGTGTGTGTGTGAATGGTGGCTTTCTGTGGTGCTTGGGGCTTTGAGGAAAGTCACTACTAAGCAGTGTGGTGACAGTATCCAAACCAATGACAATAAACTACATAAAAGAATCACCGAGCAAGATTGCCCAAATCATTAAGAGCATTTATTCCCAGCACGCCATAGCCCTTATTGGAGTAGAAGAAGAATCTAAAACTCTGAAACGGTATTCCAGAGCACACAGTCACTTTAGTGGATTCATCAGAGTCTTTTTTCTGGGAAACTGGTTCATGAAAGTTGTAGATGTGGGAGGCCTCAATCTCTGGGTTGCAGGAGTAAATATTAAGATGTTCTCTGACAAGCTGAATAGATGTGGTTTCCCACAACATCCCACAGTGCCTTACACTCCATAAATATCACTTCTCTTCCCTCACAACTTGAACCCCATGAAATATGACACGATGGTCCACTATAGCACAGCTGCATGTCCCCAGGTCTGGAATCTCAGGTATCCCTCTTTTACATAGGTAGGACACCATTCATCACTCGCATAATTAATTCGTGTTGATTGCACTGTTCTAAAATGTCTCCTCTCCAGGCATGTTACTTCATCACCACCTACTTTTAATAAAATTATACTCACTCTCCCCATAGTCAAGTCCCTGTAACTCATGATTTTTTTTTCTTTTGTTATTCTAACCAATTAAAGTCACTATGATTTTCTTTACCCGGCCTAAGAGAAATACTATCAGTATTATTGCTTGTCTGACATTTTGCTTTTCCATTTGTTAAATTTTATTAGCAATATTGGAAATGTGAATTACTGTATCTTTGAGGCTGTAGTGCTCTTTGGAGGAGTTCACATACTGTCAGTGGCACTATATACATCCACTATAAACCTTTCAGCAGCTGCATCGCAACAAGGGATGCCCAGGAACCAACCGATAAGCAAGTGGGAGAGAAATCGTGGCTCGTGCAGAAAATGCATCTGGTAGTACCAAAGATATGTGAAGTTTGTGTTGGTCTAGTGTTTCTCAGAATGGCTGCTCCCTGGCCATCTCTCTTTGAGGTCATAAAAGAATGCAGCCTTGGACCATTCACACCTAACCTTGTTGCTAAAAACTCTAAACCAATATGGAGAGGGCTTTACTCAATTAACCAATCAACCAAACATGAGTCAATTTACCTACAAATATATTTTATATTTTGTTTGATCCTGTCTGGTTTCTAAGTCAGAAAACCAGAAAATAGCCAGAGGGATCGTGCACATAAACATTTGTTCAGCATTCACACTACTACCAAAGCTCAACCAAGCATACCATGTATTCACTGGAATGGGAGAAACCTGGGTCACTAGGTCCCCTGGCTGTCTCTACAGACTTGTAAGGCAGTCATGTGGTTTCCTGCAACAACAAATTAGCCTTCCTGAGGTGCAGGTAATTTGTTGAGCTTGGCTGGGGTGTCATTTCATACTAGGTCCTTATGACTTATGACTAATCTATAATTCTGGCCTCAAGAGGGAGGTAGGACTATGCTATAGTGTTCCTGATGTGACCTCGTGCCTAGAAGAGTGCCCAGCACCCAGTGGGTGCTCAATAAATACCCACTAAATAAATAAACTCCACCAGTCACATGATCTAGGTGTAATACTGAATGCTGTATACCTGTAAACACATATGTTTATATGCACATGTGTGCATACACACACCATGTATACATATATTCATACATGTTTGTGAGTGTAGGGAAAGACAAGAAGGGATAGTGAGAGAAGAGAAAGAATAACATGGTGCTAGCGCATGGCCTGCTCTCAGAAAAAAAACACTGTTAAAATTTCACTCTGGGTAGTACTTATCACATCTTACTAACATGGCTTGCTGAACTCATTTCAACCTTGAAGACACCTTAAGATCCCAGCTAATTTTAAAATCATGAAGGAAACCCAATGTTTGGGACAAACCACTGTGTCCTCAGGAATTTGTAGTGTCTTACTATACTATGCCATCTACTATTATAAAATTCCACACTGCAGTGTATCTGGAAGGTCATGACCTTGCAGAGGAAAGAATCCATGCAAACCTCTACCTATGTGTATAAATGATACACCAGGATGCTTTTCTTTTTGAATACTGATGTATAATTCCTGCACAAAAAGGACCATGTGTCTGTCCGTTCTTATTTAGTGACCTGAAAATAATCTATAAAATTGCATCAACACTGTCTTAATAAAGGAAGACATTTGTGTTGCTTATACTATTTCCACTTGGCTCACCCAGCTTTAGATATTAGGTGGAAGAGTGGTCCAGCAGCATCCGTGCCTTGTCAGTCATTTAATTAAGCAAAGCAAGCCTGCTATTCATTTTATTTCTGTATATGTTAATGTTAAAAACTAATAGAAAACAGCAAGTAAATTGTCCCCTGCATATATTGGACACAGCAACAATTACTCTGACAGCGAAGATATAATAAAAGAGGAAATTTTAATAGTATCCTTATTCCATTTATTCTCTTGGGCTTCTGTTTCAAGGTACTGTAGAAATTAACAATTATTTCTTCTCATTGTTTTTGATGATCTTTTTCTATTATGTTCCTATCCAACTTAAAATAAAAAATAATTTAAACTTACATTTTTTATTCAATTTTATGGTGCCTTGAGATTTACATTCTAGGCATGAGGAAGAACTGAGAAAAATCAGAAAATAACTCAGAGCCTTCCTTTCTTGCTTCTTGACAGCTAGTTAAGGCCATGCCAGTCATTAGTACAACTGAGATTATCTTGATTTCAACTCAGAAATTCACAGAATAAAAATAATTATCTTATACATCACTGTATTGACAAATATGTCTTCTTGTACTTTATGAATGTCTGTCATATGGTATATATAAATAGTTTCTATAGCTCTACTGTATGAAGCAATTAACTGAGCTTATATGGCAAATTGTCTAAGGAATTCTCCAGAATGTTTGGGGAAATATAACAAACTGAAATATTCACCAATTTATTGACATGCTACTATGTTGAGAAAAAAATAGGCCATCAATAAACAGCTTTCTTTGAAAAAAATAGGATCTTAATATAAATGTAGGGACTCTGAGACTTTTGGCAGGAATGAAGCAAAGGTAACCAATGTTACCTTGTAATGGGTACATGTGTTCTTGGTGTTTGTGAAGAAAGCATTATTATGATGAATGGAAATGTGCGATCGAGGCAGAAAGGTTTTAAAATGGGATGGTTTTCCTGATGAAAACCTCATGAGAACCATTTCTGGGATGTGATGCAGATCAAGTAAGTCACTGTCAGATTCTATCATATCTCCATGCTCTTCATGGAGGATTGTCAGTCACTGTCCCCAGAAAAGGTGAAAACTCAGGGTCATTTGAATTTTCCTATCCCTCATTCTTCCCATCCCTGATTAAATTCTCAGAGCTTTAAGATTATCCATATTGAGCAGAATATAATCAACTTGGAAAAGCACAGATTGATCTTCTAAGTGTGGAAATATCTACTCTTTTCTAAATGTATTGTTATTCATTTCTGCCTAAGAAGTCACCATGAATTTAACTACTTAGAACAATACATCTTGATTATCTCATGTCAGTGATCCTGGTGTGGCATAGCTGGGTCCTGTGCACAGGATCTCACAGGCTGATTATGTAATCTAGGGTTTGTAGCAAGCTAGGTTCTCTGGAGGTCTAGGGTCTCTTGCAAGCCCACGTGGCTGTTGGCAGAACTCAGTTTCTTGTAGTTGTATCAGTACAATCCCCATGTTCCAACCTCTGTTCATGGAGTCCATTCTTGACCTCTAAAGATTCCCAGTTTCCAGACACTTGCCCTTCTGGAAAGCCTGCTAGAAACCTGGCAGTGTACTTCCTCCAAACCTGCAAGAATGACCCAGTTCTTTTTAAGGATTTCTCTCTGATTCACTCAGGCCCACTTGGGAAAATTATTCTGACCAGGAGCCTTTTCCATGTGTAGAATTCCTTCACCTTTATTTACCACCTTAGCAATCTAATGATGTAAGGTGACATCTCGCACTAGAGCAGCAAGGGGCATCTCCTGTTGTCCAGGTAGAGAGCATAACACTGGTTTTTACACTCTTCTGCTCAAAGCATCACTTATTGTTCAAAGGGCAATGAGGGTACCAGAAGATCAGACCCATCTTGGCTGAGAACAAAATGCCTTCTGTCTCTAGGTGTGCTCTCCTTTCCCCCAAATAACTTCATTGTGTTGTTGTGTTTTGTTTTGCTTTGCTTTGTTTTGCTTTGCTTTGTTTTTTAGAAAATAGGTACAAATTTCCACCTCCAGAAATAACTAACACATTTTCACTAAAGAAATTTGAGATACAGTATACATGGACAACACCAGCTACAAAACCACAACTACAGAGAAATTCTATTTTGGTGGTTTCTTATGAACCTTCCAGAACTTTCCAAAGTGGCATAGTGGTGGAGAGTGGGAGAATATTGAGAACTTGGCTGTGAGTAGAGTTGGCAGAGAGTCAGTATCAGGGAGTTACAGCTTTGCCTCTCAGGAAATAGCTGTAGGATAGAAGAGCATGTGCCTCCACCATGCCTAACACTGCTGGTGAATAAGGATCAGTTGCACCCTGGGAGGCTTGGGGCTGGTGCCAGGAGGCAGAGAGTAGCCTGCAGCTTAGCTATGATCCTGGGAGCCTCTGCATGGCTGCTGCAGCTTTGGAGCCTGTGGCTCTGGCTAAGGGGAGCTTCTTATGGGTAATTCAGATTTGTATTTGCTGTGAAGCATGAGGCTACTTTTAATGTATTTTAATATTCTGGTTATCATGCAAAAACTCATCCATTAGAAAGTTTAAGCAGTGTATAAACGAGGCAGGCTGCTGAGAGGTGTTGAGATACCTAGCACCCCGTGTCAACATTGTAAGCTTCACGTTGTGTTTCTGATTTAGTTAATAATACCAAATTAGCCTTTCTTAATATAACATATTGTGCCTGCAACGCTATTTGTTTGAACTCGAAAAACCCCTTCCTACTTTCCAGTTATAATAAAAGAACTCACACAGTGACCAAAATTTCTAGTCATTTTCATGCATTTGCAAAACAGTAGGAAAACAGCAGTTTTTCTCTGAAACCAGTCAGAGAGGGGGGATGCTAAAATGGGCTTGATTACTGGGGGTAAACAAGGGTTGAATACCTGGGATTGAAGGGTTACTTACAGTGGAACCAAGCCCACACCATCCTAAAAGAGTGGTCCCCTTTCTCCTGCCTCCACTCTTGAGTCTGGTAATGAGGCTTGAGAAGGGTCTTCCACAGTGGTCCCTCATTTCATGCACTTTTTGCCCTCTAGGGGCATGACTGGGAACTCAGTTTGGGGTGAGGAAGAAACAATCCAAGGGCTTAATGGAAGGACTCCAGTGGCCCATCCCAGGGGGAGGAAAGCAGTGCCACCATTGCAAGCACACAGAGGATCTGTTCTCATTTCTGTCTTGTGGGTCATTCTAATTCTAGGCTTTCTCATTTCTACCTGCTGTCTCAACTAAATATGCATTTACATATAAAGCATGCTTCCTGTTTATTTTAAGGCAGCAAGGATCATGGGATATAGTAGATTCGGGTTGGGAAGTAAAGAGGTTGAGGGTGGACTTCATGGAGCCTTTTTCTTTCTGTATCTTCTTGTTCTCACAAATTATCATTAAATATTTGTTAAACACATAAACCAGATCTGAAGACCTTTATTGACACCCTGATTATACAGAATAGGACCTGGAGGGCCTGGAGCTCAGAGTCCCCTTGCATGTATGCCTGGGTGGGCAGTCACTGAAGAGTCACAGGTCTTCACAGATGATCCAAAACCAGAAAGTAGTCACTCACAGGCTCCAAAAGAACCTGGGGCTAACTGGGTTTAGTTCTGATCTAGAGCACTAGAGACAATGTGGAAGCCAAGCCATAGTTTTGACAAAGATGTTGACAGACAAATAAGGACATGGAAGACATTCTTGGGATGGGTTAAAGGAAGAAGTTTTGCCTTGATATCTGAATAGGAAGAAAAGTGAGAATATTTTCTAAAATATGATACCTGAAAATCTATCTCAGAATAACAATTCAGTGGAAGCAAAATCTGCCTATTGCAATAGCTTTCTTCCAGAGTAATCTAGAGAAACTAAAGCTATATCTAGACCTACTTCAGAAATTTGACTTATTAACTAATGAATATGATGTATATGCTAAAATGTAAATATTGCATTTCAAAAAGTACACCTTTCAAAATAAAATAAACTTTGAAAAAAAGGGATAATGGGGAAGAATTTCTACTTCCCCATATCAAAATATACTATCATGCGTGTCACCTGCAGTAAACTACATAATTCCAGAGATTCCACATAACTACAGCTGACCAAAGAACTTAGAATAAGTATATAAACTATGAGAAAATTAAGAAAATTTGCCATTTCAAATGTATACAGGAGGAGTAGATCATTCCATGCAGGGTACTAAATTATTGATTATTTTTTAAATGAAGTTAGATCCTTATTCTTTATAACAAATAAACTCCAAATGGAATAAAG
>RJWT010037882.1:0-12986 GCA_004365215.1 Cuniculus paca
ATTGTCTGCCCCACTTGATGGTCCCCCTCTGTCACTATTCCTGAGAATGTGGTCCTTTTTATCTCTCTCTAGAATATCCTTCAGTTTTCTTTGTAGGGTTGGTTTGGTGGTCATAAATTCTTTCAGTTGTTCTTTGTCATGGAAGTATCTTGTTTCTCTATTAATTTTGAAAGAAAGTTTTGCAGGGTGCATCAGTCTGGGCTGGAAGTTGTTTTCTTTCAGGACTTGCATTACTTCACTCCAACCTCTTCTTGACTTGATGGTTTGTGTTGAGAAGTCTGCTGTGATTCTGATGGATTTTCCTTTATAGGTGATCTGTTTCTTTTCTCTAACAGCTTCTAATATTCTGTTTTTGTGTTGAATTTTTGGGATCTTGGTTATTATATGTCTGGGTGTAGATTTGTTTTGGTTATAGCTAGCTGGAGTTCTATATGCCTCACTTATTTGAATGTCACTTCCTTTTCCCATGCTTGGGAAATTCTCTGATATTATTTTTGTAAATAGACTTCTGATGTTACTTGTCCCTGCTTTTTCACTCACATCCTTTATTCTTGTGTTTCTTTGTATTGTCTTGCAGCTGTTGAATTGTTACTTCCTGATTCCTTGTTATTTTTAAGAGATCTTTCCTTTCACGATTGCAAGCTGCAAACCTGTCTTCAAGGTTTGAAAGTCTATCTTCAGTTTCTTTCAAATGGTTTTGCCAGCTTTCAATGGAGTTTTTAATTTCCTGGATATCTTTTTATGTATTTGAAATCTTTTTTATATAGTTCTTTAAAGGTTTCATTTTCCTATGCTCCTCTGCTTTTTTATCTATGTCTTCTTTAGAGGTTCTTAGCAATTCTCTTATTATGTTTTTCACTTCTTCTTTTACCTGAGATAGTATTTCTGTTCTTATTTCTTTTAATGCCTCATGGAATTATTTCTTTACTTTAGTTAACATCACTTCAGACATTTCAGGTATGCAACTCCTGATCTCTTCCATGTTTACATCTCCTCGACTTGTGCTGCTTGAGTTGGAAGCTATAGACTGCCTTTTGCTTCTTCATCTTGACATATTCCTGGGTTCTTCTGGACAAGTGGGTAGTGGGACCCCACACACTTCCTGCATTGGCTACAATTTCTCTGTAGCGAGACTGTTTAGTTTTTCTAGCCAGTGCTGGCTACAGGCATCTGATGGTGGTCATTGGGCATGCATTGGTGCAACGCTGTCTGCTGTTTATCCCCAGCCTGTGCTGGCTCCCCTATGGCTGGTGGAGTGCACATGGGGGCAGGGCTGGCTATGCCTCTGGCCAGAGCTGACTACTGGCCTACAACAGCTGTTGCAGTGCATGGGGGCAGGACTGTGGACCTCAGCTGGCTACCAGCGGGGAACCTACCTGCTGGCCTCTGGAATGTGCATGCAGGCAGGACTCAGTCCAAGCAATTTCCACGCATCTCCACCCAGCTAGGAGCTGCTGGAGGAAGCTGGCAGCAGTTCTGGTTCCAGGCTTATCTGGCCTGACTCCAAAATGGCTCCCAGCCAATAGCTCTCCCCCATGGGAGGACTGAGTCCTCTGCACTCACTGCCAGACAGTGCAGTCCTCTGCATCCACCACTCCCCTCCACTGCCACATCTCTTTGCAGAGGCCTCTGGGGTCACCAGGGCCACAGTCACCATGACCCTACATCCCCAGGTTCCAGCAGCTCCTCTCATGTACTGATCTTTGGGGACACATTCAAGCCACAGCAGATTACTGTCATTGCTAAATATAATACCAAGACAGAAGATTTAGATGTTTTCAAAAAGAGTTATCTCTCAGCTACTAAAATATTTAATCCTTTTAATATTGACAGTACTTAGAATAAGTAAATATTTGATCAGAGGAACAAAGATTTCCATAAAGATAATTTTTATAATAACATTAATAACTATCAACATACTGAGTTATTTGATATCATATTTCTTGGAAATTAATTGTTTACCCAAAAGAAAAGTCTATTCTATTGGTCATTTAATTTTGGTATACACTTAATTCCTTTCTGTTCAGACCAAGATCTGTTCAAAGCAAAAGTGATTTTAGACTCTAAAGAGAGTTCAATTCTAATAGAAAGCTGCATTCTTCTACAAAATATTATTTTATAGAAAATACATCTTTAGCTTTATAATTTGACCAGAAAATAGGATGCTTACAAAAAAGTCTTGGAGTAGTTACTACAAACAAACCAGCAAACAAGAAGCCAAAATATGAGTTTTATATGTTGAGAAAAGTTAGGTCTTGGCTGCCTTTTATTTCCCTAATTAAAAAAATGTGAACAATTTGACAACTTTGACTAACATAAAGTGATCATTTTTCTCTGCTTTTATTTTGCTTTCTAGTATGGCCTATTGATGAGGAAAAACAAGACAGTGAGAACAAATTAAGGGGAAAAGAAGAAATGAAATGGCTGTGAGGTCTAGAGAAGTGACTCCAGCTTGAGTGTCAAGAAGAAATTGGGTTGGGGGACAAAGAGTGGATGAAGAAAATGGACCTTTCTTAATCTGGGCACATTTTCAGAATTTATAGAAATGTAAATCCATTCCAGGTAATTCATAAGGAGGAATTTTGCAGGTCCCCAGAACATGAAAGTGAAGTATATCACTACGTACTCGGGACCTTCACCTTTCAAAACCATTGGCCTTTTTCAATTCAACTTTTCCACTCTGGCCTCTCTATTTCAACCTTCGCCCCAAAACTTGGTTCTTATTCCCTGAATCTTTCACAAGTTGATGGCTCTAGCTAGTTTGTCCTGTTACTTATTCTCACTCACCCTAGATCTATGAAAGTTATTCCAATATCTAACATTGGCTCCATCCTGACTAATGTAGCTTAGGTCATGCATTCACCCTGCTGGGGTTTAGATAAGTGTCCCTTAAAGGCCCATGTGTTCATCTTAAAGGCTTAGTCCCCAGGGTGGGGCTGTTGGGAGCTGCTATGGACCTTTAGGTGGTGAGGCCTAGTATGGACCCCTTACATCACTGGGGTGGAGACTCAAAAGAAATTATTGGACCCCATCCTTTTCCTCTTTCTCCTTTTGTTTCCTTACCATGAGGTGAGTAGTTTTACTCTGCCACATGCTCCCACTGTGATGTGCTGTCTCTCCACAGGCCCAAAGCAAATAGGGATGTGCTAGTTTTTTATCACTGGGAAAAAAATTACCTATGAAAAATCAATTTAGAGAAAAACAGATTTATTTTGGCTCCTGCTTTCAGAAGTTTTAGTACATGGTCACTTGGCTGTGTTGCTTCTAGGCCTAAGGCAAGGCAGAGAACATCATGGCAAGAAGTGCATAATAAAGTGAAACAGTTCACTTCATGGCAGTGAAGAAGTAAAGAGAGCAATAAAAGTTACTTGTATTACTAAACACCTCTCCCCACACCTATTAAGCCATGAATTAATAAATGGATTAATCCCTTCATGAGATCACACCCCTTGTGATCCAATCACCTCTCAATGGCCTCATCACTCAATTCTGCTTCATTGAAGACTAAGACTTCAACAAAAGCCCTTTTGATAGACATTTATGATCCATATCATGACAGACTAACCAATCATGTTGCAGATCTTCATAAATTGTGAGTGAAAAATAAACTTTACCTTGCATATTTTGTTACATGGGTAGAAAGCTAAGTAACACCCCTTCCCAACATGCCCTCAGGAAAATTCATTCTATCATAAGTTTGCCACTTGTGGACTATGTGTGAGGTAAGATGTCTAAAATGTGTTTATTAGAAGGCATTAAATGACTGGTGTCAAGGAGATTTATTAAAGTGCCACTTATTTATCAAACTTAATTATTATATCAGAAGGCTGAGTTTGAAACTGGACTGTACAGAATAAAAATGTTAAAAGTAAAAAAAAATAAAGTAATAATTTAAATGTTCTGCAAGAAATCCAAAATATGAGGCTTTAGAGAGTGGTTATAGTGAAATAGATAGGAAAACTAAAGTTAGTTTTTGCTTGGAAAAATATTGAGTATTTTCTGTTTACATATTGGAAAAGAATCCCAATAGTTGTGACCTAAAAACTGTAATTCTCTCAATATGCTGTAGTGAAGAGATTATTTTTTATACTGTGAGTAAAATAAATAATTTTTTTATTAAAGATTGACTGTGAACTAAAAAGAAGACATTCATCATGAATAGTCAGAGATCACAAAGCAATCTGTTGTGAGGCATAAAAATACAGTTCCAAAGCTTAAATCTGTAATATTTTGAGTTACTATATATAGTGTTTTTATTAAAAAAAGAGTCAGTCTTTTCATATATTTGAATCAAAATTCCTTAAATATACAGAGAAATCAAACTTTTTCTAAATAACAAAATTAGTAAACCTTGAGAATTTTTAGCACCTTTACTTAGCATGCCAAATATAAATTTCATAAACCAAGAGTAAGTTTCCTTTCTTGTTTTAGCCAGAATTCACTCACTACTGAAATGTGTTAAATATTTCTGTATCCAAACAGTTTTGATACTTTCCAGTGTACTTTAAGCAATATTAGGAAACTAAGGAAATTGGTATATTAAAGAAATATGTTCTTTCCAGAGCTCTTCCCTACCTATGGCTTTGAAACTTCTTTGACATTTCATACATAAATGTAGTATGTGTGTAAATGAGTCTACATATAAACTTGTATAATGTATATTGCATATATACATGTGCACAGCATTAGATGCATGCATAGATATATACATGAATACAAAACAAAATGTTCATAAGACACTTCGTTTTGTTTTTGTCTTTTTGAGATAGGTCTCACTGGGCAGTTCAAGCTGGCCTTAAACTCATTTTGTAGTCCAGGCTGGCTTCAAACTCTAGCAATTCTCCTACCTCAGCCTCCTGAGTGCTAGGATTAGATTATAGGCGTGTGCCACCATGCCCAGCTGAAGCACTCTTTTCTGCAATATTCTCTGATGCTGTCACTTCTTTTCCTATTGTATCTCTACTACTTTTTATTTTTATTTTTTTGTGGCACTGGGGATTGAACTCACGACCTTGTGCTTGCCAGGCAGGCACTTAGGCTACTGAGATAGATCCCCAGCCCTTGTGTTTTTGAGACAGGGTCTCACTATGCCGTTCAGGCTGGCCTTGAGCTCACTTTGTAGCCCAGGCTGGTCTTGAACTCACAACGATCCACCTGTCTCAGCCTCCCGAGTGCTGGGATTACAGGCGTGAGCCACGATGCCCGGCTGTCTACTACTTTTAAAAATGCTGATCACAATGTACTAAGTTGACTCCACAAGCCATTAATGAGTTGCAATCTGCAGTTTGAAAAGCACTGCTCTAGACCAATTAAATATTATACTTCAGACTGTGTCATTTGAAAATGATAGCCAAGATCAACATATGACTGTAAATGTTTTTGCTATTAACCCACACAGCCTTTCTCTATAAATTAGTATGACTTGTGTCGCTACAAATCATGGAGGCTTTCTTTTATCTGCAGAAAGTATCTACTTTCAAATGGAGAAAATAATTCCCACTGAAAAACAAACTAAACCACATAGTAAATCTAACAGAAAGTGATTAATGGGATCCCTTGTCAGCATAGCCCAGGTTTCTTTCCATAAGAAGTATAAACAGGACCTCAAATTCATCTTCCTTAATATGTTACCACGTAGTGCGGTGTTTTAGAGATGCATTTGCTAGTTAATAATTAATCAGGACGATCTCTACTAATAGCCACAGAAAGGAGAATGAATGGGTAGCATTTGTACCACTGCATAGAGTAAGATTTCCAACACCACCACCAGAGCCAAATGCATTAAAAATATGAAAAAATAGCTTCCATGAAATCAATATAGAATGTTAGATTTTTTAAAATACAATATTTTTCACAAAAACAAGTTTCAGTCTCACTACATCTGTAATGCTCACTAAACCACAACATCTCTCTTTCTGACCCACATATCCTCAAAGTCTATCTTATCATGCAGTATCCTGAGCTTGCCCTTTAGAGCCCTCCTCTTGACTGTAATTAACTATTCTTCCATTGTTTGTTTTATGTTTGTTAGGCTGGAAGCTAGCTTAATTTACTCTGGAATCTGCAATGACTAGCCCAGAGCTTGAAACAATAGTTATACCCAATAAATACTTCTTGAATGAGTGAATGTTTTGATTAAAGTAACTGAATATATAAGAATACAGATTACCCATGTTTTCCTAAATAAAAATAGACTAAAAGCATTTCTGGCACTCTCTCTGTGTATTCATTGAGAAGGTTACTCACTTCCTTCCTATTCATCAAGCCAAGAACCCTTTGCTTATGTTCAACTTCCCCCCCCCTCAACTTTCCCCCTGGTATCTCATTCAGCTAACATTTATTAGGTTCCTGCTAAGGGCCAGCGATACACTCCCTCTCTAATCTACCCACTGTCTTCCATTTCTTCTGCCACAGTCTCACCATTTTTCCTTGAGATGATTGCTATAGCTTCTTAAATCTTCCCTGAATCCTGCATTCAATACCTTCTCCACTGCAACCTATTTTACCCTATGGCTGCCCAAGTAATCCTTCTAAAATATATGCCATTCCTTGCTCAGAGTCCTCAAACTTCAAATATGAGGTTCAGTATACAAGACTTATCTCCCTGCTATCAACTCTGTACCCTTGTTAAGTAGCAAAACCCTTGTACCTTGCCCAATGTACCATGAAGCTACACTATTCCATGACCTGAACCTCGTGCTGTTATTCTTGAATATCCCTCCCACTTTCTTCACATGCAATACTTCTATTCATCTTTAATGATCCAAAGCAATTAATGTATTTTCCATAAAATCTTTTCTTGTTGATTACTCTTCTATGTCATTGTTCCTATCCTGGGCTCTTATTTCACTCTGTATTATATGTGTTAACTAGAATCTATTAAATTTTACAGTTATTGCTTATTCACATGCTTATGGTTGCCCCTCTCCACAAGAAAACAAACAAACAAATAAATAAATAAAACAACTGAAGAGTGAAGAGACAACTACAGAAGGGGAACTAATAATTACAGAGGGCTATTATCTAGACTACATTAAAAACTAAAAAAAACTATGCCAAAAAATAAAAGACCCTATCAAAAAACAGTCTGTGGAAATGAATACACATGTCTTAGAAGTGGACAATAAATACACGAAAAATGTTCAGCATTGCTGGACATTAGAGAAATGCAGATTAAAATAATACTGAGAATCTGTATCACTCCAGAAGGAATGGATATAATCAAGAAATCAAATGACAAATGCTAGCAAGGCTGCAGAGGGAAAAGGAACATTTCTACAGTGTTGGTGAAAATGTAAACTAGTACAATCCTTACAGAAGTAAGTATGGGGAGCCCTCAAAAAACTAAAAATAGAAATTCCATTCTTCCCAGCATTCCTCTTCTAGGTATCTTCCTGAAAAAGTTAAAGACATTGTATTACAATGGTTTATACATATCCACCTTTATAGCAGCACAACTCATGATAGCTAAATCTTGAAAGAGGCCTATGTGTCCATTAATAAATGAAAAAATAAAGAAAATTCATATTTATACACAACGGAATACTACTCTGCCACAAAGAAAGCTAAATTTGAGTCATTTATAAGAAAGCAGGTACATAATGTTAAGTGAAAAAAATCACATACGCAAACTCAAATATCACATGGTTTCTCTTCTATAAGAAGCCAAAAGTATTAATAAATTAAAGAAAATAAAAGACAGATAATAAAAAACTGTGTAATACCTCTTTTGCAAAGAGGAAGGGGACCAAGAGATAGGAGAAGGAAAGTAATAAAAAAGAATTAAGATGTGCTATGTACATTTACCAACTCCCCATGATGAATGTAATCATGTGCTACAAGCATGCACTATTACAAATAAAGGTTTTTTAAAAATAAGGAAATATGACTTACAAAAGAGTGTGAGAAGTGTACTTTTAACCTCCCCTCATTAATTGGGGAAGCCAGGCTGAATGGGGCCTGCCATGGAAGATGAGTGAGTCATTTTGCAGTTCTTACACATAAATGCTTAATAATGAGGTGTCTTGGTTACTTTTATCTCATTGTTGAGACAAAATAGCTGATGCCCAAAGTGAAGGAAGAAGAGGTTTATTTCTTACAGTTTTGGGGGTTTCAGTCCATACTTAGCTGGACCCAAGGCAGGGTGGCATGGCTGAGGGGCAACCATTCATGGCAGTTGCAAGCGGCAAGAGTGAACCTCGCAAAAGAAGGAAAAGCATGCCTCCTTCCCAACCTTGCATTATATGTTGGTTCCACCCCTGGGCAGGTGCAGAACTCACACTGCCAATCCTAGCACTGGACAATGAATCAATCGCAAACTCTAGATTCAGTCGCTTCCACGACTACATGAGGCTTGGGGGGCACTTAGATACAAACCGTAATAGATGGTATCTATAATGGTCATAACTACCATCTTAACTCCTCCATAATCTGCTGTTAAAATACTTGTAATAAGAAATTCAAATTTAGCTTTTAATTAACAGAATACCACTCCACTATGCCTTCAAAATATTCTGATAATTTTTTCAAGTAATTACTTCCTTTTCTCTGAACTTCAATTCATAATCTGCTTCTAAATTTTCCTCATACTCATTCTATATATGTGTTATCTCCATTTTAACTTATGATTTGAAATATATCACATTCTTTTTATTTGTAAAGGAACATGAATTCTTCAATTTATGATGCATACTGATTCTAACAACAAGACTATTTCAAGTGAGAAATCAAACATTGTAAGTTATTTCTATCAGAATAAGTAATTGAACACAATTTTTATTTCTCCTTCTGTTCTTGGTACCTTTAAAGCACATTAATGGCAAATATTAAGCTGTCTATTTTAAAAATATTAAGTATAGAATTCTTTTTTAAAAATACATAAGCCCAAATAAGTTCATTATTTTAACCTGTTTTTTTCAAGACCCAAATTAGCAATCTTCTAGTACTTTTTCAACCCACATCACATATAATACTCAAAGTTTATAAAGATAAATCTATACCTAGTGATAGAATTTTATTGCAATTTAGTCACTGATTTATTGTGTGATACACTTAAACTATGTAAAATAGAGAACTTTAAATATCTACATGCACTATAGGAAGTGTTCTAGGAAACATTCAGAGTTAGCAAGAATAGAATAGAGCAAAATGCATATTTCATTCTAACAATAATAATATTTCATTGTTATATCATACCTTACTTTTTAAATTGTTTCTCTTACTCATTGATCTTCACATTTATGGAAAGCAATCAAGCATTATCTCCATTTTGAAAATGAGGAAATTGAATTAAAATCAATAAAATACCTTACACATTTTTGGCACCACCTATGTGCTAGGCCATGCATTAGGTAAGAAGGATCCCAGTGTAATGGTAGCTGTAGTAGTTAAACAGAGCATAGTAAGTATAATAATAGGAAAGAATAGAGTGGAGCAGAGGCCCTCACCAGGGTACAATAGATACACAAAAGCAGCTGTTAGTTTAGGAGAAAATAATAGTAATGTCTAAACCAGTATTTCTCAACCAGTGGTAATTTTTGCCTTTGTATTGGTGAGGTTTCCCCTTGCTGGACACAATACCCATCATCTACAGTTTAAAGAGAAGAGGTTCAATTTGGTTCTCATTTTAAGGAGACTGAGTCCCTGATCAGTGGGCTCCAAGGCAGAAACTTCATAGTAAGAAGACATGGTAAAGGAAAGCTGCTCAGCTTATGAAAGATAGGAAGCAGAGTGAGAAGGAAGGAGCCAAAAAGGGAGATAAGCACTCCAAAAGTGTCCCCCCAGTGACAAACCTCTTCCAACCAGGCCCCACCTCTGACAGCACATTTAGCTATAAACTCATCCATGGGTCAAGTCACTGATAAATATAGCGCCCCCCTCCCATGATCCAGTCACCTTTAAAAAGCCCCACTTTTGCACACATGAGACTTTTAGGGAATGTTCTAGATTTAAATCATAACAATCCCATAACCCACCCCCAGGACATTTCATAATTCCTGGAAACATTTTGGTTGTTCTGTCTCTCTCTGTCTCTCTCTGTCTCTCTCTGTCTCTCTCTGTCTCTCTGTCTCTGTCTCTCCCCCAACCTGCCCTAGAGATTGAGGCCTCATGTATGCTAGTCAAGCACTCTATCACTGAGATACATCACCAGTCCTTGACTGTCACAATTCTGAAAGGAGTAAACAGAACCGAGAGATGTTACTAAGCCTCTTCCCAAGTATCCAAGAATCATTCATGAGGCAACCGTTACAAAAAAGAACTATCCAACCCAAAATGTGAATGGTGATGCCAACAAGAAATCTTGATCTATGCTGAGAGCCAATGTGTAAGCAGAGGGTTGAGGAGGCTCTGACAGGAGTGGAAGAATGACAGAGAGTAGTGATCTGAGAGAACTGCTTATGGGAAGGAATTCTGTATTGATAGATTCACTCACCAATGTCTTTGTGGGAAAATAAACATAGCCTAACATTTACCATGTTAACCATCTTTAAGTTTGATGCCATGACAGTAAGTACATTTATTTTTTGTGAAACTATCATCACCATCTATCTCCAGAACTTTACATCCTTCCTGAAACTCTTTACCCATTAAACATTAACATCCAAGTCTTCCATTGCCCACACCCAGGCAATTCACACTCTACTTCCTGTCTCTATGAACTTGACCGGTCTGGATACTTCATACAATATTTGTCCTTCTATGACTGCCTTATTTCACTTAGCATCACATCCTCAAGGTTCACCCATGTTGTAGCATATGGAAGATTCTTCTTCCTTCTTAGGGTTAGATAATATTCCATTACAACTATGCCTCATTTTATTCATCCATTCATACATCAAAGGACACTTGCACACTGCTTCCACCTTTTGAATATTCATAGTAGTGTTCTATGAGCATGGGTTTACAAGTATTGTTTGAGTGCCTGCCTTCAGTTCATTTGGGATTTTATCTAGAAGTCACTCACCAATTATTTTATATACCAATTAACTTCCGAGCATTTTTCTAGTGCTTGACATAGGTTATGAAAAATATCCATGACCTTCTGTCATAGAACCCATATTCTAGAGAAGGAAAACAAAATAAGTAAAGAAGCAAACAGAGAAGATAATTTCAGAGAATATTTTAAAGAAAAGAGGCAGAGGTGATGTGGAGAGAGTATGAGTGGAATGAGTACTAGAGAGGGAGTCATAAACAGAAAAGCTCGCAGAAACCCGATCCTGCAGGCCAGTCAGGTCAGGACTCTATTATATTTTTTTACGGGCAAAGACAAATTTAGAGAATTTTTTAAAAATGTTCATAATCATGCAGCAAATGAATTCTATCAGTCAGGCTAGACCTCTGTATCACTATTACTATTTTGTAACTTGTTTTTTTGCTGAAAGTTTGGGTTGTGGGGCATGTTTATTAAACACAGTAACCTGTGCCGTACTTCTCAGACATCTGATCTTTTCCAATGGCTTCCACGATTCTTTCAGAATCAAATGGATGACAAATATGACAACAGGACATTTTAATTCTCTATTTTCCTATCCTCCTTTTATACCCAGACCTGCCACTGAGGTTTATTTGTTTGTTTGTTTGTTTAAAGAGATTTTCTACTAGTGCAGGATAAAATGGTATTGATTCTAAGAAGAAATGCCATACTTCCATAAAGCCTGGTTTTAAAATAAGCATCTTTTATTCTGTTCAAAATAAAAACTCACATATGACCTGGCTAAGTAATATCTGACAAAATATAGAAGTGTTCGGTCAAACAATAAGAGCACTGTTTCTTCTAACCTTCCTTTTTATTCAAGGTTATTTGCAGCTTACATAAATACTACATGAAACTTGTTTTGCAAGGCATCAGTCTCTATGATGATTTATAAAGACAGAAGTCTAGTGGCAAAGTTTATCTCTTAAATATTGCAAGCTTTTATTTTCTAACAAACTTGGGTGCTTGATATTTTCTTACCAGGTAAGTGAACATATCTTTCATTCAGGATTAAGACTTTAACACAGTTAATATGTACAGTTAAGATTTATCAAGGTTCGTTACAGGAGACTATATCAGGTGCCAAGATATGTTGCAACCCAACTCAAAATCCAAACCTCATTTGTCAGATAAGCAACAATAAATTATGGCACAAAGTTCACATAAGGAAAAAGATTCTTTTCTTTTTTGCAAATTCTCATTTAATCTTTGCTGTAACATGAACTGTGTAGAATTAAATAGTAAATAGATATTCTTAACCTTTATAATGTTTTAAAGTGGCCAAATTTGCTTAATATATCTGTCCCACTAACAAATAGTGGCTCAACAACTCATGTGTCTAGGATTTTAATAGATGCTATTAAAATTTTAATGTAACATTGAGGGCTAAACATTTTCTTATGTATATTACCTGATAGGCAAAATACATTTTTGAAAAACACTATATATAAAAATATTTAACATGTTTTGGAATAAAATTTAACTTATTAAGGATCCCATAATTCTACCAGGACCTTTTATGTTTATAATTTAAAACTGACCTCAAAAGTAGCACTTCATAAATGTATTACTTGATGTAAAACTACAGGAAATAAAAAGGACTTTCCATTGCCCTGTTTTTTACAGATTCTCCTTCTGCTTCTTATAATTCCTCAGCTTTTTCAGTTATTCAATAATCCACATATTTTTATTAAGTTCCAGGCACTGTCCTTGACATTGAAGAGACAAAGGTGAACAAGAAAGATGAGGTTAGTGCTGTATGAATTTTACAAACTTCTTGGGGGACACAAAGAAAGCAATAACAAGGAGTTCACAGACACTGTGATTGCAAAAGTGGATATTGCTGTAGAGGCACAGAGCAGGAACATCAAAACCTAATATCTAGCATAGTGTGGAGAAATGGAAAGAAGAAATGGCAGGAGAAATATTCCAGAGGAAGATATTTATCTCATTCTTTAAAAACAATTTTCCTAAGTCTCAGCATTATCAGTAGAAAAGCCCAAATTCGGTACAT
>RJWT010037883.1:0-12974 GCA_004365215.1 Cuniculus paca
AGCAAGGGCCCACCCTCCCAACACAGCAAGTATATTAGTCACTTTCCCATCACTGGGGGAAAAAATGCCCACACTCACAAGTTAAAGGAGGAGAGGTTTAACTTGGTTCATGGATTTAGAGGGTTCAGTCCATGGTCAGTTGTTCCAAGGCAGGAACATCATAGCAGAAGGGCATAATGGAGGAAAGATGCTCACCCCAAGGTAGCCAGGAAGCAGAATGAAAAAAGAGGAAATGAGGACAACAACTCACCCTTCTAAGTCACACCCCAGTGACCACCTCCAACCAGGTACCACCTCCTAACAGTACATCAGCCATGAACTCATCTTTGGATGAATCCATTGATGAGTATAGCACCCCATGATCTAACCACCTTCCAAAAACCCCAGCTCTGAATGAAAGATTCTTGGAGGACATTTTAGAACTAAACCATAACAGCAGGTAACTGCTCAACACACCACCACTCATTTCTCACTGGATCATGTGAGCCCTTGGTTGGAAGTGAAGAGCGTCTTCCCCATGACCACGCAGAGGGCTACTCCTCTCACCCACTGGACAAGAGCCAATAAAGAACCATAGTCTGGAGATGGGTGCAAGACAGCTATGGCCAGCCCTTAATGCTACACTAGCTGGTGTCACCCACAACACGTAGAGAGGAGAGGGCACCCTGAATGTGAATCTCTATCCTACAACCTTCCTTGCATAGTTTTTCATAAAACTCTTAATTACTTTAGAAATTTGCATTTCAAAATGTCTCCTATCCAAAAGAGTACAGTATTTGTTTCATGGAGCAAAGGGTATGAATTTTGTGAAGTGTCCCTACACACTTTGGGGACACTGTTTCTCTCCACTTCTCAACCTTTGTATGCCTACCTTTTCTTCCTTCCTTTCTTCCTTCCTTCCTTCCTTCCTCTCTTCCTTCCCTCCTCTTTATTTCTTTTCTTTCTTCCCTTCCTTTTTTCTCTTCCTTCCTTCTTTCCTTCTTTCATTTCTTTCTTGCAACTAGCTAAAAAGCCTCTCTGATTCTTTTGAAAACTAGGCATTCCCCTCTTTCCCAGCTTATCCTACACTCCTCTGATCTATGGGTATCTTATCTCTTGTGCCTGCCATAAAGCCTTTTCCTTTTCTGTTGTTTTGTAGGTAATTCTACACAGACACATTACTTTTGAAATGTATGCACTCGAAGCATACTTCTTCTTCACATAGCTCGTGGACTTTGTCTCTTAGTGTTGAATACATGATGACTGACAGGACGATGCTGGGTCCTTCTCTGGCCTCGGCTAGGTCACCAATGCTCAACCCTAACTATCCAACAGTCAGTATGGACAGCTGCTGTAGCCCCTCACCCAGGTACAACCAAGGTTAAACATCATAATCACCAGTGTCAGTCCTACACAACAATAGTTTTAAAAATTCCACGGATTTAGTTTCCCCTTACATTGTATATACTTCTTTAGTCTTTTACTCTCAACATTTTTGTAGGTCCTTATATTTCAGCCATGACTCTGGAAAACAGTACTTCGTTGGGTGTGGATTTTCATCCAGAATGATGATTTCTCACTCTTAGTTTCTGGGTCCTACTTTCTCATTTCCACAAGATTGTTAATGGACTGCATCCTCCAATTTAGTATTGCTTTCTATTTTCCATCTTTTCTATGACTTTCTTAAATTTGCTTGGATTTTTTTATTTTGTATTGTTCATTTTCCCACTGGTTACCTTTGCTTGTTAGCTGTACTTTCTTTTGTGCTCATGGGTCACTCTGAGATTACAGTGGGACATTCCTGACCTAGTGACATTTAATGTCAGATGCAGTTCTGCCATTTCCCGGAATCCAGTGACCTTCCCAGTGCTCCATCTCGAGTTTTCCTCCTCATCCCCCTTCATGTACTGCTGTGAGGAAGGGAATGCCTATAACACGGAATGTGAGTGTTGATTGCTTGTAATTATTTTCTTGTACCTCTATTAAATACTGCAAGATACTATCGTATGTTATCCAGGGATTCCCTCTGTTCACCCGCGTGCTCACAATCTGGTTTCTCTCTATCTCTTCATGCATCTCCAAGCTACAGTCATCCTTGTCCTTCTGACCGGAGCATCTCTTAGTGTTGCCCATGACAAGTCTTCCACTTTTGATTTCTCTGAGCATGTCCTTCCTCTGTGTGCATTATTGGGGACCTTTTCTCTGGCCTGACAGAACCTGTCTTTAAACATTTGTTACAAGGAATCCCTCTGTCTTCCAGATGACATCGTTTCTGCTGATTAATGGGGGCCCAGTTGTTGGTGAGTGGGGAAGCCTTTCTCTCACTGCTTGTTCCTGTTGTGCCGGGAGGAGCTCAGGGCTCGTTTCCCTCCCCATTTACCTACTTGGGGCTCCCAGTGCTTGTGGAACTTGTGGGTGGATGTCTTTCACCACGTTTGAAGAATTCTTAGCCTTTCTCTTTTTAAACATCATGTGTGTTCTTTGGTCTCTTGCTGCGTTTCCTATTTTGCATGTGTTTTCTTTTCGCTGTGCTTCACATATATCTTAATCTCTTTTACACACTTCCCATCATTTTATCTCTATGTTAATCTTATTCTTCGTTTTTTTCTGGCCCATTTTACAATTCATTAATTTTGTCTTTGTCATGAGCATAATCAGCTGTTAATCTGTCTACTGATTTCCTAATCTCTAGTATCATATTTTTGGGTTCTAGAATTTCCATTTTATTTTTAAGATAATTTTTATTGATTTCCTAAAGTTTAACATTTTGTTAAATTCTGTGAGTGTTGTGATGATTACATTCCTGTGAGGTAATTTCAATGCATCTGTTGGCTTTCTTCTTTTTGAGGGGTTGAGGGGTTGGTGAAATCTATCTGGTTCCATGCCTTGTTTTGTTTTTCTTGAATCACAAACATTGTGGAGAAAAAATTGTCACTTTATTCTGAGGCACTCTACTGTGGATCTTCCTCCAGGAAAGATGTACTTTGCTCCTTTCCGGTGTCTAGATTAGGAACAGGGACCTCAGTGCAGACTTCAACACTTATCATGCTTCCAAGGTGTGGGTCAAGAGCCAGGAGGGCAGCAAGGTTTTCACTTTCTCTTCTTCCCAGGATGCAGCCCTGCAGGCAGCACCCCAAAACCTCCAGTGTTTCCCAAGGGGCTTCCTTCCCAGCAGCTGGAGCCCAGGTCTTGATTCCCAGTCCCACAGTTTCAAATCCCCTGTCCCAATTATCAAATCATGAGTGCCAAGTAGGAAGGTGGTATGGAGTATGGAGGTGAACCGCCTGGACTGCTCTGCCTGGAGTCCCAGCTGAGCCAGTCATGACTGTCTCGATGCCCTCACAGGGTTTCATAGGGCCAAACCTGTATCACTTCCAACAGCAGGAGGCTATTGGAAACACAGTTGTCCTCCACTGCATTCACAACACCTCTCTCTTGTCTGGTCCACCAAAAGTGGCTCTGTGAGACAGGTAGCTGTGTCTGAAAGTCACGCACTTGGATGAGTGATTTCACAGACCCTCTGGCGCTAATACTACATAGTGCACATGAGAAGAGTGACAGTGGCTTTTCCTGTTACAGGCTACACATGTCCCATCACTGGATTCTTAGAGTGCTTGGTGAAGGATCAGTAGGAGGACCTGATGAGGCTAGAGGAGTCCTCCATTCTTGTGGCAAAGAGATCAGGAATTAGTCTACTGCAGGGACAGATATGCCATGGCTCGCTCTTGCCTCCCCAACATGGGCTCAGGATGGCTGCCCATGGACCTCCCAAGGGTGGCCCCTGCAAGCACGGTCCTGTCCTCCTCAACACCAGCAAAGACAGCTCCATCAGAAGTCCTGTCAGCCTTCCCCCAACCACAACATCTTGGTCTGAGGATACAACTGTGGACTTCAACTCCAGTGTGGTATAAAAAACTCTGAGCATTTCTAGAATGTTCTAAAGAAGATATAATAAACTTTCCCATTACTGTCACGATGTCCTGCAGTGGGTTGCCAAAGACTCTGGCTTTTCTAGGAACTTTTATACCAACACCCACAGCTTAAAGGAAGTGAGGCTGTATCTGGTTCATGGTTTCAAGAGATGTAGTCCATGGTAAGCTGACTCCAAGGCGGGAGCATCATGGCAGAAAGACATGGTAGAACAAAGTTACTCAGCTCATGGTAGCCAGGAAACAGAGCAGGGGAAAATGGCCAGAGAGGAAGGGGTCAGGGACCAGATATAGTACCCGGATATTGTCACAACTCCATAACCCACCCCCCCAATTCACACCCAAGAGTGAACTCCACCAGTCTCCAAAGCAAGTTGATATAATCAAGCTTAACTGTCACAAAAAATGATAATCATTGGATCAATAATCTCACAGATTATTGAGGGAAAAACACAATTTAAATCAGTATCATGGTTTTTAATAAAAACATTTTTATTAAAAATCATTTTATACATAGAATACATTCAAGTAATTTAAGTTTTAACTATGAGATGCAGCTTTAGACAGCTTCAATTCTGAGAAATTCCTGTAGTTCAACGCATCATCCAGAGGGAATACTTTCACCTCCCGATCTCTAAAAGCACTTCCACATGACCCAGAGTCCATGGTCACCTGCTCTACATATTGATCTGCTTGGCCCTGAGAACTTTCCAAATCTGATGAAATCACAGAATTAGGTGATGAGGCACCAGAGTGCTAAGGAGGTAATTTTAATTCCTACAGGTTTGTCTTTTTATATATATAATTTTTTTAATGAGCAGAACATATTTATTGAGAGAAAGAAAGCTTCTTTTTGAGAGAGAGACAGAAGGGGTCCCGAAGTGGGTTGCCAAAGACTCTGGATTTTCTAGGGACTTTTATAGATTAAAACCATGAGGTGAGACAGATCCAAGATGGGAAAAACCTGGGAACTTGAAAGGCAGATAGTATCAGGTGGGACAGAACTATGGTCAACCAATAAGATTAATTGTTCCAATAAAATTGACCAAATTAGGGACAAATGGGGAAGCAAGTCACATAGCAAGCGAGCATTCTTACCTAGCAGTGACTCTTCCTGTAGAGGATTGGGATGGTGACTCCTGGCTTTCTCAAGGTGATCCATACCTATTTAGAATATCAATTCCTGATGTCTGTACTTAGAGTGTGGTTGCATTGTTTTGCCTTTTGTCTTGAGATCTGCCCCACAGTGGGAGGTGTCTGTCTCCTCCAAGGTCACAAGACATCCAGTACTCTGTGTTGGCTTCCTCCAGGGCCTGGCCCTGTCTGACTGCCTATAATATTTCTGTCTAACTCAGCTGCTTAGAACATTCTCCCCTCTGAAGAAGTAACCCGAACTGAGGTGAGGGAGAAATGGGCAATGACCCATCTGGCTTCTTCAGGCTGAAGGGGGTCATAGTTGTGAATGGCAGTCAAGAGATACTCTACAGAGGTTCTAACTAATGACCCTCAGTAGATAGCAGGCATTTTCATCTTGGGTAGGCATACAGCTTTAAGTCTCCATCCCAATGATCTCAGTGGGAGGCCCCCAAATGATATAGGGGAACCAAACTCCCAACCTACTAGATGTTCCCTGCGAGTTCGTGTTCTCTGAAAATCGAAGAATGAATTTTAGGAACAACGGAGGTTATGAGCAGAATATATTTATTGAGAGAAAGAAAGCTTCTGTCTGAGAGAGAGACAGAAGGGGTCCCGAGCGGGTTGCCCAGGTTTGTCTTTTTATACAACTTGCCAAATATGAGTATTATACCCAGGATTACAACACAGACTGTGGGAGTCAAGTTCCAACCCCACAGTGCATTCATAGCAGGTAGGAATGTGGACAACAGACCATACACCATTGCCTCATTTAATGAAGCTGAAAAACCAAAATATTGGAGCTGTGACTGACCACAAGCAGCAACAAGACAAGGTCAGCTTCAGACACCAGGGCCTGCTCCTTCACTGCCTCCCCAAACAAGGAAGCATTTTCCTGATTTTTAATTAGCAATGCCTTCAGGAAAAGAGATTGCCTTCATCATCAAGATCCAGAAAGACAAAATGACTTTGTAATTTAGAAGCTGGATTAACACTCAAAGATCCACCAAGACTCAGTGTGTAACTGGGGGTTCAAATGTTATGATACAGTATCTCCAAGCCCAGGGTGTCAACACTCCTGGGAGCCTCACCTTGGGGATTCCCAAACCAAGGACTCTGGCCTCCCTGAAGAGCAGGGCCACACTGCTGTGGACAACTCTTCCAGCTCAGCTCTACCCTCCTCCCATGCCACAGTAAATGTCACCACACCCCAGATCTCAAGGAGAGCTCGCCTTTCCCAGGAGGAGCAGCAGAGACTCCTTGGCCAGCCTTGTGCTCTGCTAATGCCTACTGAACTCAGAGAGAGAAGTGAAGTCAGACACTTAAGAAGGAAACTTGCAAACAGGGCTGAATCAAGATGAAGAGTTTCCCACACACTGCCAGTCCCAGTGGACACTTGGTGTTGTCCCAGGGTGAGACTGTGCAGATGAGGAAGACTTTCAGCAGTGATCTTGCATGGAAAACACAAAGCTAACATGTCACATGGAAGATGATGGCAAAGAGAAGAGTGGCAAAGGCCATCATTGGGGTTTTGAGTTCTTAAACTGTCAGTAGTATCTCCTGCTTCTCATGCTTGTTTTTAAAGGACAGAGTAGGGGGCTTAGTTCTAGCTTGTGTTTTGCAAAACCACACTTAAAGTGTATGCATTGCATTCACTTCCATTAAAATATCTTTAGAGTGTGATGTGCTTCCGATCTGTTCTTTAGTTCTAGAAATTGAAGAGTAAGGTGAAACTAGAACCAAAGGTCAGCCCCAGCTTCCCACCCAGGCTGCATCTAACCATGAAAGTCACTCCAGGAAATGTCCGATTCCTACTCAGTATAGATGGGACAATGGGATGATTGGCATCTGCTTTCTGCTAAGGATTCTTACAGTCATTGCATCTGCAGGAAAAACCAGGTGTCTGTTGCAGGGTGGGATCTCGGAGAATATTTAGGAAATGAGCTGGGTGGTGATGGAGGCTCTCCCATCTTTGGGGTTGATGAGAAACTGGGTCACTGAGCTCACTCATTCCCTGCAGAGTGTTGCCCCAGGCAATCTTAGCTTGAGAGACTGCGACCGGGCAAATGGGATTTGGGGGAGGGATCTGAGCTGGGAAGTCATGCATGGAGCCTCAACATTAGAATCATCAGGGTCTTCCTGGGTATCGACGAGAGAGAGCTGGTTTTCCTGCATCTGTGGATGGTCCAGCCCCCTCAGGGGTGCACCCTGCATTGACCTTGTCTACTCAGGGCCTCTTCTCCTGGGGAAGGAAGAGCCATGCAGTCTGCAGAAGCAGGGATTGCTGCTTGGGAGCTATGCATAGGGTGGCCTTGAGTTCAGCTGGCAGTTTGTTTGCTCAGTTAGATTTTAAAAGATCTCTCCACAAGCTCTCCCAGAGCCTCTATTCAGGACAGGACTCTGACATTTTCCAGGGCTTCTACCCTGGTGAAAAGCAATGGTATTTACCTGGGGAACGCAAATCTGACCTCCTGGTTGCACGGATTCCTAGGACCTGGCTCTTTGTGGTCTCCACCCTCCAGGGGATTCCAGATCCGTGGATGCTTCCTGGCACCCAACGCTGTGCCGTGGAAGACCATCCCCCAGCTGCAGCCACTGGCTTCTCAAAGTCTGACACACGTTCCCCTTCCAGGTTCCTACAAGACTTGCCAAAACGCTTCTCAGGCAGGGAAGAAGCGCTGCACCTGTGAGTGCAGACCCAGCAGCTTCCGGTCTTTCCTTGAGAAGGGGGCTGTCCTGAGATGTGACCACCTGTTATCTCATCCCGCCATCAGTTTATTTATCAGGCATTTACTGAGCACCTGTCACATGCCAGGTGCCATGCAGACACTTGGGAATAAGGTAGACAATTTCTGGATTTCGATGAACATCCTTCCTACTAAAAAAAAAAGTGAAAAAAAACTAAAAATAGAACTCCTCAATAGAGGAAAATTGCAAGCTGAAACAGAAAATGAGGTTCTGGTCTCCACAAGAGAGAGGAGTAGCACGTAGGTACCCCAGGAAACACAGTGCAGGTGAAGGCCCTGGCATGCAGAGTTTCACATGTGTGGGGACCATGACCCCCCACTCTGATCCTGTGGTCCTCAGGCTTTTGGTCCAAGGCCCCTTTGTGTTTTTATAGTCACTGCCTCACAGGGACTCTTTTTGGAGGATTATAATTACAGTCCCCCCAAATTAAAACAGAAACGTTTAAAACATTACCGGTTGGCTGATTTCATTACTAAATATAAAAAATTTATTTATTTTTTTAAAAATCCATTGCCTATTAATATAAACAATACAGATTTCTTTTTAAAAATAACCACATTGTCCACAGCAAGGACAAAGTATTGACAGTTGTCATTTCACATTTGCAAATCTTTCTGGTGCCTGTCGTATCCACAAGGGCACTCAGCACATTTCGTACGAGTTTTTGCTGATGCATCTGAAGATAATCCAGCCTCGCAGGTAGTGTAGGTGATGAGGAAAGACCTCAGGGACTCTTCAGATAGTGTGTGTCCTATGGGTGGGTGTGTGGCTCTGGTTTTTAAGCATTGTTGTGCCGTAGGGAGCAACTGAGGGTCTCCTATGGGGCAGCACAGCATCTTCTGACTTCAGACACAGTCCCTCAGGCTTCAGGGAGAGGGCGTGCAGAGGAGGAGGGCAAGGGATGGGCCCTGACCAGCCTGGAGGCAGTGGCCGCACTGTGGTCTGAAACAGTGATGCTGCTTCTTGAAGCAGGTTTAAGAGCCCAAGAAGAGAGGATGGGTCCCCGAGGTCCCTGCAGGGCAGGACAGAGCTTCTGACCTTTCATTTCTTCCTCGAGATAGATTCAAAATTCAGCACACACAGTCCTGTCCCCTGGATGTGGCCTGCCCATCAGCAAAATAGCAGCTTCCTTCTCCAGGTTTCCATGAGCTCCTACTATCCCCGAACAAGCAGTCAGCTTAGAGCGCGTGAGCATCTGCCTGGGACAGATCCCAGGATGAGGAAACCTGGGCAAGACAGGGCAGGAGGGAGGGCAAAGGACCCCTACAAAGTCTGCACCCGGGGTTCCAGACACCATCTGTCTGACTTCTTTCAGTGTATGTTTGCAGTGCATCATAGTTACATTCATTCTGGGCATTGGTATATGGATATAGCATCTTAGATCATTTATAATCCCCCGTCTCTTAGAGACATGGACCAGGACCTCTGTACTAGGTCAGTTTGAAAAAGAGTAGGAAATGTGAATGTCTGCTGGATGGTGTCACTTGGCATTAATTAAGCACTTTGCTCCACTCAAGGGCCCTGAATTCCTGAAGCAGTCTACTGGGTCAGGTCACACCCCCCAAGGCAGAGGCTCTGCATGGGACCCCCCACATGCCCAGGACCCCAGCGCCACACCCAGGGCCACAGGACCACAGGACCACACCACAGACTCTAACTAAACTGTTCCAGTTTCAGGTTCTGCTGCCTATCTGCCACTATTACAATGAAATTCCAACAGTACCTTACAGGATTCATTTCTGTGTTTATTTCATACATTCATGTAGGTGTTTTGATATAAGAAAGCATGTATGCGTGTGTGTGTACGTGTGTGTATTCATAAGAATTTGATCGGTAAATAGCATATTTATTTATAATGTACGGATTTTATTCGAAGATGGGTAGGCTCTCAATTAAATATTATTAATTAGCTCATCCTCTAAAGGATATTTTAAACTCAACATTTGATATTTTAATGGAGACGAGCAAATAAATGTATACACTATTCATTGACTATAAAGTGAAAATATTAAATATATACATAATATATAGATGAGATAATTTGGGGACTTTTTAGAATGCTCTTGACTTCTAAAGAATTAAGAATAACAACAAGAATGACACACTCAATAAACGAAAATCTGAGTGGCCTACAGGGAACACTGTTAGAAATGAAGATGGGCCTCTAGAACTTGGTGCACAAGATAAACAGGAAATAGCCTGAGACAAAGCAGCCGTGGTCGAAGGAGTGCGTTTGTGTCGATTTCAGTGGCAAATACCCCCAGGAGCAATTCTGACTTTTGGAGATGTATTTTTAGCTGGCCGTTAGGTGTTCTGTCCCTCCCCTCCCTCCAGAATTATTTTTAATTTTCTGCAGTGTGCTCCCCTCTGCCACTCATCCTCGTGTTTGGTGCCCACTCCCTTTCACAGGGGCTAAGCTGGCTTCCTCTTTCTGCAGCTCATCAATACAGAACTGATTTGGAGCCGAGCTGTATAATAATAAGCCTTTCAGCAGGCAGCCCCACACTTGCCTTGTAATTAACGCCTGATGGTTGTGTTGACGGCAAATGAAAGAAAATGGCTTTGTTCTCCCTTCCCTGGGCTTGATTGCGGGTTCTCACTCTCACCTGAATTCGACCCATTCTGCATTGTGCCTGTGATTGCTGGAGTGCCAGTAATTGCAGTCCTGGCAGATGACATTTCCACGGCACACTCTGTACAGCTCCAGAGGGAGCCAAGGGAGTGGGGAGCCCGGGAGCTCATCAAAGACAGATTTAGGAGATGCCTGTGCAGAAGTGCAAGCCCAGGACCAGATAGCAAAGGCTCATCTCTGATGTTTGCTTTTACCTGCGGGGCTGTGCCTGCATCAGCTTTGCCTGAAAGCTGTAGTCTGAAGATTGGGTCCCGAGAGAGTTGGTTGGTGCTATTCACCATGGTGAGAGCTAGGCAGAGGCCACACCTTTGAGAAGGAATCCTCAGACTGTTTCTCGGGAGGCGCATCTGAAACAAATAAAACGAAATAAAAGCAAACCCTCTACAGAAGCTGGAGTGATGCATCTTATTTTATTTTATCTGGTTGCTTAAAACCTTGAGCTATCTTCATCAGATCTTTGATGCATAAAGGTAGAACTCACTCTTCAAGCCACATTAACATCAACTTCTACAATGGAACTGGTCAAGCTGGGGATATAGCTCAGTGGCACAGTGCCTGCCTGGCAAGCGTGAGGTTGTGAGTTCGATCCCCAGTACCAAAAAATAAATAAATAAACGATGGAACTTGTCAACACCCATGGGTTCACCTGTTTGGCCCTGGTGTTTGGACATGAAAAGGAATCGAGATCACTATGTTCAAAAAGAACAGTAGAAACTAGTTGGGCATCCTCCAAATGCCTCAGTGAAAATATCAGTTTATCTTTGTTAGTATTATTATTATTTGTTTTCAGAGATGGGCTCTTGCTCTGTAGTACAGATTGCCCTGGAACTCACAGCGATCCTTCTGCATCAGCCTCCTGAGTGCTGAGACTACAGGCATGCACCACCACACCCGGCAAAACATCAGTGTATAGCATAAAAATTGATCCTTGCTTTATGCACTGATGTTCATTTATAACACAAATTGACTGTACTACAGAATTGAAATTTAAAAGTTCACTGTATTATTTTATATCAGTCTATTAATTATAGATTTTTGATTCTGGTCTTTGCCAAAATCGTTTGGTTAATTAACACACTGTAAAGCAGGAGAAGCCCAGGGATCTTGCTGTATTGGAAAAAAAGGTGGGAAGGAGGGCAGAGATGGGGCGACACCGCTGCATCTACCAGGAAGAGGGGTGCCCATCAGGGTGGCCAGGGCTTCCTGTCTCTCACTGTGGGCACCAATCAGACGAGTGGACTTCTTGGCATGTGGTACACTTTACTGTGCGTTACCTGTTTTTGACTAGAGCTATTAAAATACAAGCAAGTCAAAAACACACAGTGCACCATGTGGTTAGAATATGTTAACTGAGCGACGTGTAGATGTAACGCACACTCAAGGTGCTAAAGATGTCCCCATCTGAACTCTGTCATCTGTCTGCTGTCCAGGCGTTTCCAATGGTCCTCTTACAAGGAAGTGTGCAGAAGAGTGTGAGCCCCAGGCACTGCCGGGCACAGCCTGGAAAGCATCTGGGTACTGGGCAGAGACTGCCCGCTGGTCACAGGGAGACCTGCAGCATGAGGGGCACTTCCGGGTGCTCAGACAAGCCTGCAGGGACCAGGAACCAACACCATGTGCATGCATCCCACAGACACGAGATGGACAAGGCCCACGGGTGGCCAGACCTACCCAGTATCACCCCGTTCTGCACAGGGTGGGCTCTGCCCCCAGCACATCTCTATGCAGAACCCAGCTGAAGCCCTGGGTGTGGCTTCACTCTGCAGGGTCCCTAGGGGGATGGCTGCAGACTCCAAGTCTCCTGATGTACAGAGAGCTGCACCATGCGTGCCTCGGGCTGCTTCTATGATTAGAGCTGGGGGGTTGCGTTTCACCCCAGGAAGAGCACTGAGCTCCCCTCCCCCAACCCTGGCTAGGAATCCATGACTGTTTGCAGGGGGGGTATGGGCTGGGGGGTCCCCAGAGACCCTCTG
The DNA here is from genome assembly GCA_004365215.1 of Cuniculus paca. Lineage (NCBI taxonomy): Eukaryota > Metazoa > Chordata > Mammalia > Rodentia > Cuniculidae > Cuniculus > Cuniculus paca. The sequence goes on from RJWT010037883.1 coordinate 12,396, forward strand.
TCAGGACATTGTGAGGATGGGCCAACTGCAATCCAGGGCATTCTCATTTGGAGATTTTTCTGTTATAAAATCATCCATGAAATAACACCAATTTTTTAAAAAAATTTTTTAAATATACGCCGTTTCCACCTAAACTTGCCATTTTGAAATGTATAGATATAAGTACATCTTTGCATAAAAGTCAAGATGATGGGGCAGAAGCCCTAAGGTTCTTCTTCACCCATCCTTTTCTGACCTTCGCTGGTTACGCCTAACCATGGCTGCCCCGTCTGGGGACACAGATGCCCCATCCTTATTTCCCTCTCCACTCACCTCTTGTCACACACCTTGAATCCTAAGATACATTCATTACTTTGTTTAGTATCATGTGCATTTGCGTATCTTGATTAACACTGAAACCGTGTAATTCTACTGGTAACTCTTCCATACTAGCAGTCGAAATGCTCCTCTCTTTCAGGCCGCATGACCTAGAAGAGGGTTTCCTTTCATATTGCTAGGAAAGCCTTAAAGAGGAAGCACACTTTAATGTGGGGTACAGGGTGGATAGTTTGAGTCCTGGGCTCCATCTCTCCTCCCCCT
>RJWT010037884.1:0-12998 GCA_004365215.1 Cuniculus paca
TTTGCCAGCACTCAGAAAACAGGACTGCTGAAAAACCTGAAAACAAAACCTCATTTTAAAAAGTCAGTGGAGCCAACGCCCCCTCCGGCAGGACTTTGCTAAGAACTCTGTATACATCATCTGGCTTTCTCTCTAGGCTCTGGAACATTACGCTGCTTTCGCAGCTCACACAACTAATAAAGTTTCCGTGAATGAGATGTAAATGCCAAAGCTGTGGGAAAACGCTGAATGAGCGGAACAGCATGGCTAAGAAAATGACTAACACAGCCCAGGTTACACCAGCAAATGGCAGAGCCAAAATTTGAACCCAAGCAGTTTCTACTGCAAATGCATTGACCTTCAAAGTGCACCTGTGTTGGTACCACGGCACACCCCCTGGCATTGGGGCCAGCACACTCTTCGTCACCACGGTGTTGTGTAACTTTCAGGAGAAGCCTTCAGGAGGGGCTCAAACCCAGCAATTCTGAGTATACACAAAGGCAAATGGTGTACCACGAGACTTAGATTCTAGATATTAATTTGTATTTTGTTTTTAAAGACTCCAATTTTCTCTTATATTACAATGGCCAGCTGACATTTGATTTTCTTTTGTATAAGAAACACTAAAAAAAATCTTTGCCATGAGATTAACATATCACAGCCTTGGGGTGGGGGGATGACAACAAATTCATAAAGTCACCCCACCTGGGTTTGGACCCCAGCTTTGTCACTTTTGAGTTACACAGATGTTAGGCAAATTATGCCAGCTTTCTGTAACAGAGTTCCCTCAGTCATAAGATGAAAGAGTATCTATCATAAACACTAGAAAGAAATTAGATGAAAGAGTATCTATCATAAACACTAGAAAGAAATTTTTAAAAAAAATGCCATCCTGACACACCCAGTGAAGAGCCATTAAGTTTCATAATCTGTTTCCTTGAGTCACAAACACACATCCTCTCTCCTTTCAAAGTTTTGTGAAGATGTATCCCCAAAGCTGTTACTGCGACAAGGATAAGGCTTCAATCATTTTAACAAGAAAATGTGATCAGAAACATTCAAATTAAAACACAATAGCATTTTCTCCAATCCAAACCACAAAGCTTAAGGTAACTGGCACAGGCAAAAGTTCACTGAGACCTGCATGCGGCCACTGAAGTCACTCCAAAGCAGGTTTCTCCAACACCTGGCAGGGCACACACTGAGCACCTGACCCTTGCTGTCCCAAACAGACATGGATCCTAAGCCAACAAACACCAAATCTGACAAAAAGGTCATCCAACTAATTCATTTCAGGGGGATTTATAACACACAGAGACTATAAAGTACTCAGGGAGGTCAGAAATCAAGAGGAGTTAAATCACAGTATAACCAAACAAGATTTTACAGGGCCATTACAAATGAGTCTTTCAAAGGAAATCCGGGGAAGAGGAAAATAAATGCTTACCATCAACTACAAAATAAAGGGCACAATTGATAACACTGTTTGAAAAGGATCTATGCAAAGACAGAGAGAGAGAGAGAGAGAATCAAAATGATCACTATATTACACAGGGGGTACTTACAAATTTCTTTTATTCCTTACGATCTTGCAGTAAACTTTTGAAATATCTGACATAAGATTCTTAGCTTCAAAATGGTTTTTCCTAATGATAAAAGAATCTTAACAACTAAGAATTGCTTAAAATTGAGTTAATCTTGAGTTTAATTGATTTTATAAATAAACGCTGAAGGAATACTTTGTATTTTGAGACTACTCAATTTACTTATTAACATTTTAAAATGTTCATGTAGCGACTGGTGTCAGTAACTTAATTGGTACCAAAGGAAGTACAAAGAACGATCAGGTTCATACTCAAAGCCTGGGTGTTTAATGGAGGCCCTGCCAGGATAAATGACTGACTGTGACCGTCACTGTACTTTTCTAGGTAGACTTTAACTTCATCTTTTAGAAAAACTGAAATTAGACTACAGTGATTACCAAGATCCTTTCCAGCTTTTAATTTTCTGATTGTTCATATTTAATGAGCAAAGCTACATAGTGGCTGAGAATGTATAACCAACAAGCCAAAAACAAGGGAACAAAAGAAAAAAAAAAGGAAAAAACATAAATTCCCAGCTCAGTGGCTTTAGGATCCCATTTCTGAGCGAAGAATGAAACCCCAAAATGGAAGGAGCTTATAAATAACTGCCGGGGTGGGGACCGATTTACACTGCTGCTTCAGAAAAGGGACTGTCATTTGCTCAGCCATAAAGGCTTTTATACAATAAATGATAGGTTTTATTGAGGAGAGTAAAAGGAAGACATTTCATCACACTTAAAAAGTTATAACTGTAACTTTAAAAATATAGTTTACAACCTCAAGTTAATATATTCAGTCTACACATTACTGGATGTGTTTAAGCACTGTGTGCAGGAAAACAGGATCAGTGTGAATAAATCTACTCTGTGGACAGTTTTTATACTCAATTTTGAAATGGGGAACCGTAGAACTAGGAAATGCATACTATCGTATATCGTTATAAACCGAAAACCCATTCATAATCAATATTTTTGCTGACAAGTTTGAAATTTCAAACTTTCTAGGAGGTAACTAAATGAAAAATATAAAACTTGACCAAGTTATAAAGCTTATATATACCCACTTCTACTCTGCACTAATGATGTTCACGCCGCACGATCTCCAAACCGCGCGCGGGATGCCATCCTGGCTCACGCCTCTGGAATTCAGAAGCCGGAAGGGAGAGCCGGGTGTCCACTGCGATTATCTAGCACGGAACCCAGGTTAGGTCAGTGCACCATGTGCACTGAAAATATGAAGAAAAAGGACTAAAACAATGCCGAAATTTTAAAAAGCAGCAAAAGCTGGTGGAACAGAATAAAATAAAAATTAAGTATTAGATGTTGTTGGACGCTTGCTACTGTAGACCCCAGGGAAACTAGGAAAGTTGGTAACAGAACCACCACCTACTATGGCAAAAATCACTACATAAATTCCCTTTTGAGAGGAATCTGATCGTCTATTTCAAGTGCATTAAGCATTCAAGTCAACATTAGGAATGTAATTCTTGATATCAACTGCTAGAAGGAAAAAAATCAGGTATACAAATAAGGTTGTTGCAGTGAGTTGAATGGCTGTAGTGGGATGAAAGATACATTTTCCACCTGGCAGCTGGAGTGCTGACCTTATTTAGAAAACTAGTGTTCGTAAACATTTGTAGACCTAACTAAAGATCAAAAGATGAGAGCGCACTACATTACAGCAGGTCCTGAACCCAGTGACAGGACAAGGAGAGACGAGGAGAGAAGATAGAGAGGTCACGTGAAGAAATGGGACTGGGAGAAATGGAAACTGGAAGGAAGGCAGATACAGAAGGAACAATAACCCAGGGTTTTTCAGAACAATGGCATGGAAGAAGTATGACATTTTAACACATAATGTGTTTGAGATTTCTATTTGATTTCCTATGTAAGCAACGTTAACAGATAAATGATAAATACTTGCAACTCTCATCAAAGGCAAAAGACTAATGACCCAAATATTCAGTGAACTTCACCATAAATGACGAAAAAAGTTCTGAATAAAAAAAGTGGCAAACACCCTGAGCAGAAAGCTCAATGAAAGTAAACGCCAAGCCAGGAATGGCATGTTTGTAGTCCCAGCCACTCAGGAGAATGAGACACAAGGATCACTTGAGTCAAGGGGTCCAAGTCCAGCCTGGGCGATCCAGAGACCCTTTCTCTCTAAAAAGAGATAAATAAACACCAATGGATTGTCATCAATATGAAAGAATGTATATGCTTAAAATATGAGCAAATATAAATTAAAACTAAAGACACAGAGCCGGGGATATAGCTCAGCAGGCATAAGCGCCTCCTTGACAAAGTGCAAGGTCCTGAGTTCGATTCCTGTACCAAAAAAAAAAACAAAAAACAACAAAAAAAAAACACTTGAAGATACTATAACTAGCTTACCAGAATGGGATAAATATACTAACATTTTATATTTTAAAGGAAATAGCCACTTGTATTTGTCATGAAATCAATACAATCACTGTGGAGAGTAAAAGTACCAATGAATATATAGTATTTGCTCTGTTAAACTTCTTGAAATTTATCCTGAACACATACTCACATTTGTACAAAATATGTCACGTTAAATATTCTAAAATTACACAATGCAATTATTCACTGGGCTACACACAGTTGGTAAAAGTTAATGGTTCAACATGTAGGTTGGTTCCAGTCATAGAAGATTTATAGGACTATTTTTCTGTCTACACAATAGAACATGACAAAGACGGCAAACTGTGGGTACAAACAAGGAGAGGAGACTCCCTAGGCTTCTCCACAGCAAGCATCTTGTACTTCTGTCTCTACCATGACCTCGGCTTCTCAGAGCACCCAGCTGACGAAGTGCTCTAACGTCTGTTCAATAAAGGAATAAAACAAAAATACGCCTGGGTTTTGATTTCTGCGTTCAAAGACCCTTCCCAGAGGACACATCGGTGCAGCCTCTGTAATTTATTGGCCTCCGGTGGTAAAGAAATATAAATCTCAGTCCACTCTCATTTCTTCCTCTCTCTCTCTCAGGACTTTTTCTGAAAATCTACCAGAATATGTCAAGTTTCCTATCTTCTTTTAACATTGCCATGAAAGTGTCCCGTGATAATTTTTCCACATTTTATCCCTCCTGAAAGTAAGACCATCTTAAAGTTGATGCCAAAAGAAATTTGCAGCTGTCAGGCAAAGGAAGAAGTAGTGAATTTATCAGCAGTTGTCACCATGGGCACGTGCACAAACAGGAGTTGACTTTTAAGTCTGGATCCTTAATTACGGCTTAATGTTTATACACATAGGTTTCACTGATACAAAGCTGAAATACAAAGCTGTGTAAGAAACCATCGCATACTGTATGGCAGTCAGTGCATTAAAGGCTGAGAAATGTTAGATCCCTCAGAATTTAACATTTCAAGAGGTGGGGATCCATTCACATGTCACAGAGAACTATCACGGAAGTGCTCATATCTCTCCTAAGCTGCCAGCTAACTACCCACAAAAGCAACACATTAAATTTCAGTGTTGTGTGATTAAGTCTGAGGGGAAAAAAAAAGAACTGAGGGAAGCTTGTTAAAGTAACCAAGTAACAAATGCAAGTAAAACCTGAAGAGTCTTCAGAGCCATCTAAATAATTTTATCACGACTGAAGATGCTACAGAAAAAAAAAAATCAAGATTGTTCTTACATAAACATTCTGGAATCACGATGCATGCCACACACTCTAGAAATTTTAACATGCATACATAAGAAAATACTGCTAAAGGGGCAAAATGTTAGTAATAGAGAAATCATGTAAATCTGGGTTTAAAAATCTAAAGAAGATTCTACTCATGATTTCCTTTTTAACTTTCATGTAAGTTTGAAATTATTTTCAAACCATAATGGAAAAGGATGTGTGTTAATATGACACTATGCTGGTCACAACTGGCTAAGGGACTCAGAAGAACTCTAAATGAGAGGGCTGGGGTGGACAGAGGCACTAAAGTGGCACTTGGTGGTGTGGGGAAAAGAAAAGCCACTCTTTGAGAGAAACTAGCTTTTAAGAGTAATTACTGTCTCTCTAGCTTCCTTGATAGCATCTGAGAATCAAAGAATATTTTAACCTGGCTTTTCCTACTCCATCTGCTTCTCAGTTGATTCTCCGTCTCTTAGATCTATCCTCCACATTTCTTCATTCCTCCTTCCTCTCATCTTAATCCCCTGGCTTTGAATTTTCAAATAAATCCCCTGTTCAGTTTTCCAGACCACTAATTTTCCAAGTCCTTAGTTGTTTCCATTTTGCCCTTCAGCCCTTCTGCTGACCCCAAACCAGTGCTTTTTAATGTGACAATCCTATGGCGAACTTCTCAGCACTCCTTTTCTCAGTTTTTCCCATTAACTGTTCTTGCATTACGGATATGCTATTCAATTGGGTTTGAAACTATGAGTTAGAATTTTCCTCAGTTAATCTTTTTTTTTCTTAAGACGGGGTCTTGTTAAATTGCTAGGTTGCCCAAGTTGGGCTTGAACTTGTATTACTGCTGCCTCAGCCTCCCTGAGCGCTATGATTATAAGTATGCAAGAGTATACCTGGCTCCTGTGTTCATCTTTGCCAGTCATTCCACTGGACTCAATTCTGATTTCTTCTCAAATGCCTAATGATCCTTTTTTGGTTATTTGCACATGTTTACAAACCTGGGGACTGGAATAATCAGTGTGATACACTAAAGAGGTTTTCTTTAGATATATCAAGATAACGGTGAATGAGCAGAGCAAAAAACAGCTATTAGGTGAAGGTTCAGAAGTCCCATAACCTTGGAGTAAGGGACAGAAAAGGTCGTGGGACACCAGCAACTACTTCCGGCTACAGACATCCAACTGCATTCTGCCCTGGTAAACCGCCCAGTTTATTTAAAACTAAACTAAATGGCTTTGTTGCAGAAGCGAACTGACCACCAACTCCTTAGAGCCAAACAGAGCAAAACCAAAGCAGCTGTTTCAAGGTTATTAATTCCTGGCCATGCACTCTCATTACCCACTTTTGTGGCCACTCCTTACAGTTTTGATTCTTGGGAATCTTCCAGGATGCTAAGAAAATTCATTTTTCTAGTTATTCTCTCTTTTGTCTCTGCTGGGTTGTAAGTTCCTCTGCCGCAGAGTCTCACCATCAATCTGATCCCGTCTGCTTTATTTATTCCACAATGTCCGTCCCCAGTGCTTCTGGGTCACTGTAGCACCTTGCTTATTTTTCAGCCCCATTATGGGGCTGTTCATATGTTTTGCTGCTTCTATTATTTTCAACAGAATTTTGGAAGGAGCAGAGAAAAAGTAAATAAACATAGCTCAGTGCATATTCACTTAGGGGGTTGTAAAGGGGTCAGTACCTAAAATAAGAGGTCTCTTTCCTCTGTAGATGCTAAATGATTAGGCTTCCTTTCTCCGAACAGAATTATGACTTTTAAGCACATGAGTCCCTGTTAAAACTGTAATACCTCATACGTGGACAAAAGCTAAGGGCCCCAGATACCCTGTAAAACAGTCAGGTGTCCCTGAGCACAGCATTGCTGAAGTGTCATTCTCATCCTGGCGGACATCCAACCACCAGACACACAGCGGGCAGACGCTGCGATCGCCTGGGGAAGAGGATGTGGTGCTGTTTTCCGAGTGGGTCACTAACCCCACCCTGCCCTCCCTCAGTCATTTCTCAGCGAGTAACACCACAAGAACAGATTCCAGAATTCAGAATACCTGAATCTGAATCTCAATGCTGGGATCTGGCTTCCTGATGTGAGACAAGGTCCTTAACCTGTCGGTTACTAAATGCCTCACCTGTAAATCATCACTACCTCCCTCCCCAAAACGCAAGGCTTCGGGAAATGTGTATGGGAACATGTGGTAAAGGACTTTAAACAGGCCCATAAGATGGCTTTGTAAGAACCACACAATCGGTAAACACTGCAGCTAGGAGATGGTCACGTGGATGGGAGATGTGGTTTTTCACTCAGGCTGGGCTTGCTGATGACTACCAACCAGGTCAGCAGCTCTGATGCCTTCTGACAAGGTCAACAGCAACTTCTCCGCCACACCTGTCTCGGTCAGCTGCTACAACGCTGAGGTCCGTGTTTTGAGACCATGTTGTATACCTAACAGAACCAGTGGCATCCACAAACAAATCAAGAGGAAAGGGGCACATGCACCTGAAAGTTTGGAAACACTATCGTTTCTCATGAGGAGAATGAGTCTGAAGACACAGCATGTCACGACACTCTTCAACCAAAATGCACTCAGGAAGCAGCACCTGCTGGATAAATTTGCTTACTTGGATATTTCTCAAATTCAATCATGAAATTCTCAATGACAACGCAATGACCTGCCAGACCCACTTTGCAGAAAGCTGCAACATAGCTGTCAGCTGCCTAAGAAGCAAGCAGTGTGGAGGGCAAAAGGCAGCACTTCATGTTAGACATCTAGACCTGTAGAGAGACACTCAGCATCTGAATGCAGGAACAAGAGTAACTGTGCTTATCTGTTTAGAGGAGGACTCAAAAAACTCTGTCCACAAACTGTTTATAAATAAAGTTTTATTGGAACAGTCACTTGCTTGTGAATACATGGGGAGCTGGACTTCCCCATGTATCAATCAACTCCCAATCTTAGTTGAATCTAACACATTTAACTGCCCAAGTGGGCCTTACTAGCACCCACATTGCCAGTCTCTTGGGTTTGATGGTCACTTAAATGAGGCACAAAGGAAATGATGACCAATTCTAAGGTCACAGAAGCCAGAAAAAACGAGGGAGCACCTAGAAGTAGGTTTCTTATGATGCGCAATTATCAGAAGGACATAAGAAAACATTACACAAACAGAGAGAGACAGACAGGGGCAGTGACACAGGCCTGTAATTCTAGAAATCTGAGAGACTGAAGCAGGAGGATCATGAATTCAAGCTCAGCTGAGCAACTTAGCAACTTAATAAGACCCTGTCTCAAAAAATTTTAAAAAGCCTGGGGATGTAGCTCGTGCAAAGGCCCTGAGTTCAATCATGCAATTTCCAGTATAAAGACAGAAAGAGCAAGAGGGAGGAGAGAGGTGAGAGTCAACGTAAGATTCAATAATAGCACATAAAATTTAAAGTTCTAAAAAAAATGACTTGGCTTTTAAATGTAGTAGGTAAAATAAAGAAAGACAGTTGCTATTGAGAAGAAAATCATGAAAAGATCTGGAGTAAACACAAATGATAGGAACTGGGGGGGGGTTACAGGTAGAAAAGTAGCAATAACTAGAGAAATAAAGGGAAATGGTTTTGCAGTAAATAGAGCTGGAGGAGGGAAGGGGGTGGCAGGGAATGGAGAGCTATTTAATGGATCCAGCATTCATGTTAGAGATGATGGAAAGATTTTGGATAAAGACAGCAAAAGTAATGATGGCTAAACAACACTGCAAATGCCTTTAATACCACTAAATTGTTCACTTACAAATAAGATGACACGTAAGTGTATTTTACAATAAAATAATATGTATTGTAAATATACACACATCCCTTTAAAAAAGAAAACAGGAAATGTCTCTCCAGTTTGGAGAGAGATTTTGTAAAGACTTTGTGTCAGGAAAACCAATGAAAACAGTATTTGTCTGAGCAAGAGCAAGTGAAAAGATTTCTGAATCCCATAATAAAGTAAGCCTCCAAACAAACAAGAAGACTGTGGGTAATTTTATTACTTATTTTTAAAACCTCTTCCGCAGATTTGTCAAACCGGAGTGACTTCAACATACAGGACTTCGCTTGCCTTCTCAAAGCCCTAACAATAAGTATGTCCAACTTTAATCTTCCCAAGGTCGACAATTATTTAAAGCAAGACAGCAACTCAAAGGTCTGGACAGGTAACATACTATTACGGAGCCCTGAGAATAAAGGAGATGCCACTAACAATTTCACTGGCATAATAGACATCTCCTGGGTGTGTGGTACCATTAACTCCTTTAATGGTTCATTAAGAAATCTTTCAAGTTCCCAGGCATTTTTAGCAAAAACTAACATTTGTGTAAAAGTCTGCTATTTCCTTATTACTTCGTATTCTTTATTTAGCTGTTTCATAAATGAAAAGGAAATAACCATTTTTTAATGCTTTAGCATTAAACACAGTGAGTGTACATGAGATGAAATAGCATTTGGCTGATTTTAAAAAAAGTTTTTAATGCCATACTAGATATCTTTCAAAAATGCCTAAAAATGAAAAACTGCTTATTAAACAACACATCACTTTATCTTATGAGTGCATTCTCTCCTTAAGGGGGTAAAAAAAAAGCCCATTTTTCAAGGTGTCTATATCATAAAGAACAATGGACACAATATTTATGAATATAATAAAAGCAAGTTTACTTGGCATTTTAATCAAATGGAGTGCTTTCTGTGACCACAGTGAGATTCTCAGGAGTTTGAGTCTGATTTTTCAGCTGAAATTTTCAGATATTTGAGTACCTAGCAGTGTGCTGGCAATGACACCTAGGACACAGACACAAACCTCACGGACCAATGTTACACATGAACCTAAGCCTTGAGTGTCACTAACTCAATGCATAACTGACTCAAAGGTGATACAGAGTTCAAGTGTTACTCAAGGGGAAACATTTCTGAACTATGGTGTCGAATGAACCAAATCAAGGAGTAATACTGTAAAAGGCAGCCAAGGAAGAGAAAATCCTTTTCATTGGAGATCACCTCAAAAAGATCTGTGTTCATTTTCTATGGCTGCAGAAAAGTTCACCACAAGCTTAGCACACAGTTCTGCGGGTTGGAAATCCAGGCAGGGAGTGGGGGGTGGGGGGGTCCTCTGATCAGGTAGGACTGGCCACACAGAAGCCAAGAAAATGACATGGGCTAAGTCAGGCAAGCCCTTCCTGTCTGCAGTTCGTCCTGAGAGCAAGGAGCACAAGATACATGTATCACTGGGAAACATCCTGTTTCAGTGGAAGGCTGTTAAAATTCACAAGGGGAGTGCTCCAACCAGAGGTCAACGAACTGCGGCCAAGAGGTGAGATCCAGGATATTACGTAGGTACTTATGTAACAACAGGGAAAGCGAATATACACTTCTGAGCGACCAGACGCAACAGTGACAGCGTAACTTTCTTGTAGCAGTTGGCAAAGAGCCCTCCTTGACCGAGCTTCTGCCAAGTTTCTTTGAGCCCCGTTCTTGAGGAGGCCTCAACCCTGAGCTTCTTCATCTGAACTTAAAAGAGTCCAGTTTTAGTAAGAATCCTAAGTTACAGAATCAATCACCCTTGATACCTAATGACTCCCCATACTGGTCAAATCTCCCATCTCCTGTTCCTCCAGGTGATATGTGATTACCCCAGTCCATCTCCAGCAAGAATCCCATCAGGTACAACAAGACTCTCCCTACTCGGGTGCCTCCTCTTGGTAATTTTCTATCCACTTTAGCCCTCTTGCCCTGATCTCCCCAGCTATAAGCCCCACTTGTGCTTATCACACTTGGGGTCGGGCTCAATCTCCCTTCCCTACTGCACTAGGTCTGACATCTACCACGATAATCTTGAGTAAAGTATTCCCTACTGTTTTATCACATGTTGTAATAATTCTATCTTTAGCGTACTGGTCAACTAATGAGAAGAGTAAGTTTCTTTGTGTCAAGCGAAGGGGAAGATAAAACTTCACCTAATTGAAGTCCTCAATCATCCAATTAACTTCAAATGTAAAAACCCTTTCTTAGCAGGAAAGCTTCAGAGAAATGGGCAGAGCAGTAGTTTGTTGACCCTTGCCCTTGAGAGGGTACAAATAAAACTTGCTATGAAACCCCAATACACATATGTCTCTAAGGCACTTTCCGTCATAAAGTTTACAGAACCAAGGGGAAATGCATTTGGGGGTGTGGGAGGGGGATGCAGCAGTGCAGAACTAGCCTTGCAAATAAAAAATAAAAAAGACAAAAAGAAAACCTTCCAACTTCCTTGAGGCTAGTGAGGAGGAAAACATGACTGGAGACAGCCAGATTAAGCAACAGAAATTCATCAAGTGTACAACTTTAACCCCACTTGAAGCTTTCAAGATGCTACATCAGTATGGTTCAAATTTGTCTTCATACTTGAGGTGACAAAATTTGGCCCAAAGTGGCCTCTGTACATAGTGAACTGTGAGACAGCTTGATGTGCAATTAGTCTCAGCCAATCACAGCAGCTGATGTCCAGCCAATCAGGGTGCTGAAACCTGCCTAAATATGATCATATAAAGCAAATGCCTACTGCATCCAATCAGGCTGTTTCTGTATGTCACCTCTTTTTCTCTGGCTGTAAGTATAAACCTGCACACATGGTATGAATAGGGCACTCTGGACCATTTTCAATACCCAGTGCTTGGTGGTCTGCTTCTAGAACCCTTTCTTACAAAATTTTCAGGTAAAACTCAGTTTTGTGTTTGTTTTTAAACAAAGGATATAGTTTAATGCCGTAGTGTTTAAAGAAACTCGATACATCACTCAATAAGAATATAGTTCAATACTGTAGTTTCTAAAGAAACTCAATATGTAACTCTCCGGTTATTATATATTGAAGCATTAAATTACAAAGATTTATTGAGGGTCTACTGCATGCCTGATAGCATTTGAAATGCTGGGGAAATGACAGAGCAATAAAAATAAACTCCTGCCCTCAAAATGTTTATGCACTAATGGATAGGGGTAGACAAAATAAATAAGCAAAACGTGGAATATATTGTCTGGTAAGAAATTCTGTTGAGAAAAATAGTAAGAAATAGAGTAATAAGTTCAACTAGAACAGAGTTACCATCTTTTAAAACGGTGATAAGTAATAATTCTCACTAAAAAAGATGGTCAATTTTTAAATGACATTTATTATACATTGGTGGATGTGCACTGTAAAGAATTAGAAAACAAAGACTAGCAAAAATAAGTTCAAATAATATTGTCTCATCTAAAGAGGACCACTTTAACATCTTGATAAAGCTTGTTCCTGACACTGTCACCTACATATACTGACAAGTGTTGGCATATCTCGATATTTTGGTTTGCAAACTTAATTCTTTCCACGATTATAGTTACAAACTGAACTGGTTGCAAACTAAATCAAATTCAATGGTTAGATTCAATGTTAAATTTATGGGGAAATTTGATTAGTCATGACCAGAATCATGGAAAGAATTTAGATAGATAGATAGATCATATCATAAATATCACTTACTAGCTTTTTAAAATTATCAGTCTTCATCTTTCCATTTCAGTATATTTTCATCCCACTTAACACTAAGACCATAATCAGACTTCTATTTCTCTCTAAAAGATCCTTTGTAGACAGTCCAAAGCAGTGTCTAATGCCACACCTTACCTTGATTCTGCTCATCACATCACAGGGATACCACCCAACCATACTTTTCATAAAGGCAAATAATGATGACTGCTGTAGGCGATTCTTCCTGGCACTGTTTTGATAATTCATATGGCCCTCT
>RJWT010037885.1:0-12973 GCA_004365215.1 Cuniculus paca
CCAGTGACAGGAAAGTGAAAGGTTAAATGAACCAGTAGGAGATGGAGAAAGACTTAGGGACCGGTAATGGGGAATACCATTGCTGATGTAGCTCTGAGCGGGCAGAGTAGAGAGCAGGGGGTAGAACACTCTGAGAGCTGAAGTAATAGGAAAGGGAAGGTCTAGCAGGAATGGTAGCATGAGTAGAAAAGGGAACTACTGCTAAATCAGTCCATCAGCTTGGTTAAAAAGATAAGTGTTGTGGTTTGTATCTGGAATATTTTCTCGAAGCCTCATGTATTAAGAGGTGGGGTTTGTGGAAGGTGACTGGATTTGGGGTTACATAGCTGACTTGCTATTAGGAGATGGGACCAGGTTAAAGGCTGACCACTGGGGTATGACCTGGAGGGGTCTGTCTCTCTCCCAGGCTCTTCTTTTGTCTGTCTCCTTCCTGGCCACCATGATGTGAACAGGTTTTCTCCACCAGATCCTTTCATCATGTTTTTCCTTCCTTGGAGCCAGTTGACTATGGACTAAAAATGTGAGCCAAAAAAAACCTCTCCTCCTTTAAGATGTGGGTGTTGGCCATTTTGTCCCAGTAACAAAGAAAGTGACTAAGACAACAAGTAAAAACAAATGTGTCCAAAGCTCATTTTGCATAGGAAAATCTTCAAATTTTGTAGTAAGAAAATTCTGGATTCAACATGACAGACTAATCAACTGTACTTCAGCAGGTTCTGAGTTGTCATCTCTGCTTAAAAGTGAGTAATAACACTAAGAATTTTATAGGGATCAAAGGAAATAGTTCATCTTAGAATACTTCATAAAATACCACTTATTTTGGTCACAACTTTTATTATTTTATCATTCTTGTGATTATCACCTTCAGAGACACCAACTAGTTTAGGAAGAATATTTGAACAAGTCTTTTAAGGCTAAAGTATGATTTTCCTATGTGACAGAATATTTTTTATCTTGTGCACTTGTGGCTACCAATTTTTAAATAGCAGGGAATACATGGAACTAAGTAAGGGAAAAAGTTTTCAGGGAGGAAATAGATTATTTTAGCCATAAAGGAACTCCAGGAAACAGAAATGAGAAGGACCCATAGTTGCTTTCAGTAAGTCCATGTAAAGTCTTGGAGAACTGGTCATTCCTCTGGTCATTTAACTTAGGGTATCAATGTGGCTAAACAATTGCCATTCCCACCTCATGTACACACAGAAATATTGAAAAGTCCAGAGATGCTATCAAAGCCCGAATACATGAAAGCTCACAGTTAACATTACAATTTTCCTCAAGAGTGCACTCAGGAAGCCATTAGCAAATTTTTTTTATTTTAAAAAGAAAAAGATAAAAGTAACAATGAAACAGAAAATGGGTTAGTAGGAGAGTTACAATAATTAATGCATTGTGTACTGTCATCTTCATAGTAGTTATTCAGAGTACAAGATATAGGTATAATATCTTGTCCAAAAAATATCAACAAAAACCTTTATTTTCAATGAACTAAGAGAAGCTAGCTGTATAGCTATCTTGTGTATACATATTTTTTTGTTTTTCCTTTCTTCCTTTCCCCTTCCCCCCATCACAGTTTGTCATTTCTTTTGAATAGTTTCTCCCCAATTCACAGTATCTGTTGTACATTTTGGATCTCATTTACTCATTCAGTTTCTCACACTAGTGAAACAATACAATGTTTACACATATGGGTCTGATTTATTTCACTTATGAGTATGGTAAAAAAATCTGTACAGTGAAAATTACTGTAAAAAAAGAAGATCAAAGAGGATACCAGAAAACGGAAATACAGCCTTTGCTCTTGTAGAGGAAGGGCCAACACTGTGAAAACGGCCATACCTGCAAAACTGCTATACAGATTTAATGCAAAATATCATTAGCAAGTCTCATAGCTCTAGAGAAAACATTTCTAAAATTCATTTGGAACCAGAAAAGATCTAGAATAGCAAAAGCTTTTTTGAGCAACAAAGACAAGTCAGGAAGCATCACAATCCTGGACCTTAAATTATACTACAAAGCTACTGTGATAAAATCAGCATGATATTGGGGAAAAAAAACCCAAAAAACAGGTCTGAGGATCAGTCAAACAGAATAGAAAATGTAGACACAACCCCAAACACAGTCAGCCACCTTATTTTTGACAAAGAATCGAACACATTCACTGGAAGAAAGATAGTCTCTTTAATAAATGGTGCTAGAAAAACTGAATTTCAACATGCCAAAGACTAAAACTAGACCCATGTCTATCACTATGAACTAAACTAAAATCATTAGTAATTAGTTAGAGGTATCATTTGGGATTAAGTGTATTCACTACCATTGGAAAATCAACTGATTTTCAGTGCTTGAAAATTGACCAAACATCTAGTTAGTAGTTTAAGACTCACTATTTTAAAAGATTCTAACAAATTAGAGAAAGTTCTGGAAAGAGCAACTAGCTCAGTTGAAGGAGCTGTCTATATTTTCCTGAAAAATGATAGGAAAGGGTAACAGTAAACTCTCCAAACATCTGCAAGTTTGCATTCAGGGACAGCTAAGTTCATTGTGACCTTAGAGGAGAGAACTAGAGCCAATGAGTTGAAATCTCAGAGGTATTTATCTACTGTTTAGCATTTAGAGATAACCAGTAATGAAATTGCAACCTTCTGAAATACCAAGTTCAACTGAACCTGGGTGAATTTGTGTCAGGGATGTTTCCCAATAAAATAGTTCCTGATTTAGGAGATTGGGTAATCTACATGACTACTTACATCCACCCCATGGGTATATTTCCAGAGTTCTAGGTCTTTCTGGATGCTTCCTGGTGAGTACCAGTTCTCAGAGGGCAGCTGTAAAGAAAAA
Organism: Cuniculus paca; assembly: GCA_004365215.1. Lineage (NCBI taxonomy): Eukaryota > Metazoa > Chordata > Mammalia > Rodentia > Cuniculidae > Cuniculus > Cuniculus paca. Next base: position 2,842 of record RJWT010037885.1, read on the forward strand.
CCATTTTTTTTTGTACTGGGGGTTGAACTCACGACCTTGCACTTACCAGGCAAGCACTTGAGCCACTGAACTAAGTCCCCGGCCACAAGAAAAGCCATATAGATTCACTTGGGAATCTTCAGATGGGTATAGAATTGGCAAAGTCCCACACAGTCCATTTGCCAGCTTTATTTTACAATGCCTCAGCCAGAACTCCTCTAGCCAGTGCTTTTGCCCTAGAGAGGAAAACCCATGATGCAGTAAATTATTGATGATTCTGCCAAAAAGGAATTTTACTCTTGGATCAAATTTGGATTAGATGTAGTAAATTCAGAGCATTAGATTTTTAGTAATAAAAAGTTTCTGTTGAAGTGCTTTAAAAGAATAAAATTCTCCCTTTTAAATGTCTTTTTGATGTAACACTTGAAAGCTGAGATGCAATCAATCATTAACAATGTTTAATATTCTCTACCTTCTAGAAATACAATACAGTCAAGGTGCTGAGGTGTGAAAACTGGCTAAAGCTCAATCCTCATATTAGATGAAACCACTTTTGAAGTATCATTTTCTTATCCACATTTGATTTAGCCATTTCTTCAGTGTATCACCTTTATTCATCACTACTTATTTAAATTAGGATTTACCTGATACTTGGGTCTCTAGGTACATGTTGGGGAAAAAGGCACCTGGTGTAAAGTATCCACAAAGAAAACTAATTCCTGTAATAAAATGACCTGGTAGGAAAATGAGATTGAGATAATATGAGATGACTAAGTATTTGTTTAAATTAAGCAAACAAATCTCTGCTATTTTTCTTTTGAGAGAAGCTTGACATGGATTCTGTCTTATTTATCTCTGCTTCTTTGGCTTAACACATGCTTGAGACAGGCTAGAGATTGGTAAGTGTGCAGCAAAGTGAATAAAAGACCAACTACTAAGTCCTCCTCTTGCACAGTAGCCAACATGTGGGATTCCCCTGATTGCTGTTGTTCAGTGCCTGATAAACATTCATTCAATGTTTGTTGAACAAATACTTTCCTTAGTGAGATCACACCCATACACTCCAACAGGGCTTACTAAAACACTGGACTGGTTAATAATGGTAGTCTGCAGAGCTGCTGGACCCGCCTAATGAGTCCCACGTCAACCATCAACAACCATGTAACCCATCAAAAAACATTTATCTCAATCAACATCTTTATTTGTAAAATAGAAAGGATAGGAGCTTAAAGATATAATGTTCATCATTTATGAAACACTTTCATACTGTACTTGTATTAATTATATTTAGTGCTCTTCACAGTTTCACACTCTAGGCAAAACTTCATAATAAGATCAAAGTGCTTTAGAGTAAGGTTTGCTGGCTTGAAATCCAGACTCAAATTCACTAGAAACATAGTGTTGGTAAACTTATTCATCACCTATGTGTCTCGAGTTCCTCTTCTATAAAATAGAGATGCTAATAATAGTAAGTACTTTGTAAAATGTAATGGGAGTCAAATTATGTGTAGCATGTTGAAATCATAGAGCAGTAACTGGTGCCTAGTGCACAGAAAATGTAGCCAATATCATATTTTTGTAGCTCTCCTTTCTTTTATGTCACACAAAAGTTTTCATGTATTATCTAACCTAACATTGGACAGTTCAAACCGAAAATCTTCTTCCTCTTCTAGTCCAACTACATTTTCTTGTTCACAGAATGTTGATCTATGTCATCTTCTTTAGTATCTTACAGATAGACACACCATAACAAACACCTGAGATAGGAGAGTTAGAGAAGGTTGACATTGGCTCTTAGTTTCCGAGATTTCAGTCCATGGTTATGTGGTCCTGTTGCTTTGAGCAGCATATCAGGGAAGGAGCACATAGCAGACCAAAAGCGTTCACCTTGTCACAGGAAAGCAAAAGTGAGAGGAAGAGACCAGGATCCAACAATCACCTTTAAGGAGATCCCCACAAGGACCTAAAGATCTCTCACTGTTAAAGTTTCCATCATCTCCCAACAGCAGCAAGTTGGGACCAAAGCTTTAACATGTGGTTCATTAGGGAGCATTTGGAGACTGTAGCCCTCCCCGTAAACTAACCCTTTATGATGAAGCTTATCTTAGTTCATCTCTCCTTCACCTTTGTAGTCACCAATTAAATATTTCAAAGTCTTCATCCCCTCTTCCTTTCTGTAATCCACTTTTACATCAGAAGTAGGGTTTCTCCACAGCATTCTCCAATTCTGACCCCATTAGTCTAATCCCTGCTATTGGCAACCCAGCTCAGATTCTGGGCTTCTGCATCAACTTCCTGCCTGATAGTTCAATGTGCAATCCCCCTTTCATCCTTCATGCCAAGCCAGGCCAGCTTCCCCAAAGCAGTGCTCAGATACTGATGTTCTTCTCAATGCCTTTGACTGTTGCTTCCAAATTGCTGTAATGTCAAGATGAAGTTCAAGTTGACAGTCACAGCACCTGTCATTGCTAACCCTTGGTCTCTCTATGGTTTCTTCCCAGTAAAGAACAGAAGGGGAAATATTAATATTTACTTGACAGCTTACTTAAGCTATGGATGATGCTACACACTTTTACATTTAAAATAGCATTTAATCCTTTCTACTCCATCCTGATTTCCATATATTTGCCCAACCCCTTGTTTCCTGAAAACATGGGAACTACTGTAGGTCACTTTCCTCTCAGCACAAAAAAGATACCAGACTTCACCCACCATTACCATTTGTGGACCTTTTTTAACTGGTTGTCATTTGTATCTGCCATATGTATTTTTGTTTACTGCTGAATTGGTGCCAGGATTTCAAACTATCAGAAGGGGTTATGCTTTGGCATTCTTTGTACGTGGTCCGTGAATGAACTGCTTGTGAACTCTAGACACAAATTACTGTCAGGAAGAGCCTTTTTGAGGCTTCTGGGACATTGCTAACACCGGATGGGCATTCAGATCTTTACACATTGCTGTGTGTTGACTATCTTTACCCTCACTTATTCCAATGAAGAAACTGAGGTTCAGGACAGTTAAGCATCTTGTTGGAGGACATATGGATCTAAACCTTGAACTGAAATGCTTTCAGATGAAATCCCATGTATGTGCTTCTGACTTGTGTAGTGAGCTAAATTACTTCATTCCACACACTGAAGTGTTTCAGTACTAAAAACAGTGTACTGTATTTTATTAAGTGTGCTAGTGAAAAATAGATTTTTTTTCACTCTTTATTTCTAAACCTTGCAGGACAATGTGAACTCTCTGGCTGCTCTGATCAGAGCAGAGACTGTCTTTGTACACTGTGAAGGCAGCAAGGAATACAGAAAGAGAGTGTTTATAAGAGACCAGACGAATCACAATGCACTAGCTCTATGGCCTTGAGCAAGTTACTGAATGCATGGGTGCATTTTCTCTCATAGAAAAGAAGATAAATATGTTTTATTTCACTGGATAGTTTAGAATGAAAAGCATGTTTTAAACACCCGGGTATATCAACAATTGTTAATTCACCATGTCTTTCATCCTCTAAATGACTATCTCTTTCTGATGCCAATAAAGAGTATCTTTAAATAAAGAAGATACTCTGCCTATATAAGCCTGAATCTTTCAATTATAGACTTCTAAAGAAGACTGAATTCAGCTTTGTGTGGAGGTTAACACCTTAATGTAAAAATGACATCTCTTGCAAAGGGTTGCGAGCAAATCAAAGACCAATCTAATCCTTTTCATAGATTCATTATTCAGGGAAGGCACGTACCCACCAGCTGCCAAGACCTTGAGTAGAAGCACAGTTTCAACAACTAAACTTTTTTACCACATAAAGAGCAATGCAACTCTAACCTCAGTATTTTTCAACCCCAGTTGGAGAGAAAAGAAATAGAACTTTGAGTTATATAACTGAGGAGCCCCAACCCAGATTACAATATTTTCCAAGAATTTCTTTATTCCAGTTGTGGAAAAAATACTGAGCTGCTATTTTGACCTTTACAATGTGTGTGGCAGAGTACCTCATAAAGTTTTCTGATTGGTTTTTACTGTTATTTTATCACAAAATCTGTATTTTATCAATTTCTCAAAGTCAATCAGATTTAGAAGGGTTCTTGGTTGTGCTCTCAGGCAGTATCCCTCTCCTGCAGGCGTCTCAGCCTAAATTGCTTGGGCCTGAACATCTACCCCACATTCTGAAGGAAGAGTACAAGTGGGAAGAGAGAAAAGAACAGCAATAAATGGCTTATGAAATAGCTGCCACACAGCATTATTACTAATAGCACATGAATGTACTACACTCTTTATTCATGTAAATGTTAGATTCTTTGAGAAAACAGACAAAAATTAGATCTAGCAGCATTTTGCAAGTTATACTGCTTTGAAAGTTATTTTTCTCTGCCTTCCTGCTAGGATTCCATCCTGTCCCCTCTGGCTTATGAGTTTTCTTCTTGTGAGCTCTCCATATTTACTCCCTCCTGATGGCCACCAGCACCAATCCTGCATTGATGACTCTCAAATCTATGCAGTTCAGAATTTTCTCAAGTGTCAGAAGGCATAGACCCAACTAACTTCTAGCCATCTTCAACTGGCATTCAATGGAACTTTAATCATGAGTTCCAAACTAAATTCATCAGATTTATCTCAATTGTCTTTCTCCTCTTGACAATCAGTAAATTAAAAAAAAAGTGCCACAAATCTCAACTTACAGTTTTTATAAAACGTACCTAACATCTGGAGTCAAACTAATCTAACTCATAATTGAAAGAAACAAGAATTTTCAAAAAGTACCTGCTTTTACCATTCTGAATCTGATTATTATAAAACACATCTCATTTTTTTAAAAAAAATTTTTAAACAAACATTAGGATTGGAGTTTTAGCTCATTGGTAGGGTATTTGCCTAACATGTTCAAGGCACTGGGTTCAGTCTTCAGCCCTGCAAGCAAAAGAGATCAAAACAATTGACAAGCAAACTTCTCTGAAGTATAATATATGTGGATATGGCTCCCTCTTCCAGAATATATGGATATAATAGGGAACATATTTTATTCTTTCTTAAATCACTTGAAATTTTGAAAAATCAGGTGTTTAGCTGTTGGACAAGAGGCTGTGTGAGAATGGAAAAAAGAAAACAAACGGTGGTGAATTGCGTGATAGATCAGCTTACTGCCTAGCATTGGAAAGGAAGTGGGGAAAACTCAAATAGCTCAGAACTTGGGAAGTAAAGCTGACTAGAAGTGAAAAGATACGGTATCAAAATGGAAGGCGAGAGAGACAGAGACAGAGACCATGTTTGGATGAGTACTAATGAGTACTACTCTGTGCATACCTGAAAAAGAATGACCAATATTCAGAGAAGAACTACTGGAGAGCATAAAAAAAATTTCCAGAGTCTGGAGAGGGCTGAAGTAGTTTATATGTCAACCATCCAGAATAGAAGGACATTGTGATAGTAAGGCATCAAACTAAGTTTTCAGAAGGGTATTGTCATGTTAGTACAGCTCAACTAATTCTAGATATTAAGTTTCTCTAGACATGATTAAAATCTTTTGAACCAAGCATTAAAAGCGTTCAGTTAACTACATGTAACTGTATACAAAATACAACACTATAAATACAACAGAACTCAGCACCTAGCAATGTAAAATCACAATGTCTGACACCCAATCTAAAATTAATAGGTATTCAGAGGTGCAGGATAATATATGTCATATATAGGAGAAAAATTAATCCTCCACAATGGCAACAGGAGAAGTATCTGGGCCTTGTTGGACCATGGCTGCAGCAGTTTCTGAACGGTTGAGCACGATGAAATAAATTCCAGGGAACTGATTCCATTGCCGACTCTTCCTGAGCAGGAGGACCAGGGCTCGTTTTTCAAATGAAAACTTTGCACTTTTACATTTCTGAGCTTGCAGTGAGTAGGTCTTGCTATTTTCTGAGATGCCCTCAAAAGATCTTTTTGTTTGTCTCCAAAGTCCTTGATTTCTTTTTAATGATGCTAATTTCTTCAGCAATTATACTTTCTTTGACCCCAACTTTAAATGCAGTTCCTTTGAGGACTCAATTTAAGTTTTTCAAATTTTTCTACTCTGCTTTTTGCTCTAAATTATCAATATAAATTTGGCTGAAAGCAGTCAATAGTATCCATGCTACCACCTGAACAGGGGCTGTCTTGAAATTTTCTCCATTACATTAATCAGCATACCACTCTTAATATTAATCTTCTGTAAAGTCTGAAGACATGAGTAAAATGCAGGCAAATTTTCTGCCAGGGAATAACACATGGTCTTGAGTCCAACTGCCAATGGAGGCCTTGCTCCCAAGTGAGAGTTTCTGAGCCTGATCTTTACCATACATTTCTATGATCATTTTCACCTTCTAAGCTCTGACCCGAATTCCTCGTCAAGCTTGGCTTACAGAATTGTAGGGCTTCTCTGGCTGGCTATTTCCAAACCTTTCCAATTCCTCCTGTGAACCACTTCCAAAGGCTTCTTAACTACAAGGGTCAGGTATATTCATAGCAACCACCTGTCTTCATCACTTTCCTCATCACTGAGACACAATACCTAACATCCACAACTTAAAGGAGGAGAGATTTATTTTGATTCACATTTTCAGAAGTCTCAGTTCTTAGCCAGCTGCAGGGCAGAAGCATCCTCCAGGCTTACTGGAGGAAAAGCTGCTCGCATTGTGGCAGCTAAGAAGCAGAGAAAGAAAAGAGGAGTCAGAAAATGTGATGATGTGCCTTTCCAGGTCACACCCCCAGTGACTGGCTTCCTCTGACCAGTCTCCATCTCCTACCAGTGTGCTCAGTTATGAGTGCATTGCACGTAAATAAGACCTTTCCCAAAGTCTCAGGATAGGGGCAACATGTAAATAAGTTCCTTGCTGAATGTAGCATGCATGGTCTCTGGTCCAATTCTCAATAGAGTTTCATTCCCAACTGAAGTCTCACAAACCTGGCCTTTACAATGTATATTCCCATCAGCACTCTGGTCTTCTGAGCTCCAGCTAGAATCATCCATCAAGATCTGCTTACAATACTCCAAGGCTTTTATAGACCACGTCTCCAAAACTTTCCAAACTCCTCTTACAAAGCAGTTCCAAAGCAAACCACATGTTCTTGTACAGACCTTAGTCTCTCTACCAGTTTTCTGTACTGGACAACTGTCCCATTGCTGGACACAATATTGGACATCCACAGTTTAGGAAGGAAAGGTATGATTTAGTTCATGGTTTTACTTGGTTCAGATCATTGTCCTCTGGATACAAGGCAGAAACATCATAATGGAAGAGTGTAGTTGCTTGGTTCATGGAAGATGGCAAGCAAAACAGGGAGACAGAACCAGAGGAACCAGAGAAGTTAGGTCCAGGGATGATAGCACCCAAGGTCATGCCTCCAAGACTACCCCAGATACACCCAGAAGTGTACTTCACTAATCCTCTGGTTGTCACTGAAGCCAATCAAGTTCACAATCTAGCTTGACTTTTGCAACTATCTAATGATTGAAATTACCCTAACTGAAACACATAAAAGACAAGACAGAACAAGGAAAATATCATTCACAGGAAAAGATGCTGTCTAAAAGTTTAGACCAACAAAGCAGTATGAAATTTATTTCTCAAGTATCTGCAAGAAATGTTAAGAAAAGGTATTTTAAATAAAATTCTTTAGACAGTAGGAAAATGTTACCAGATGGATATTCAGATCTAAACAAAGGAATGACTTTCAGAAATGGTGACTACAAAAGAAATATTTTCTCATTGTTATTCTCTTTAAACAACTTTATAAGATAAAATTTACACTGAATTGTGAAATTTGAACATTAGTAACAGTAAAATGTATGATAATTTTAGGCCAACATTTAAGTGGAGAATATCAAAGTGTCTGATTGTAAAGTTCCTGCACATGACTTAAAGTAGCATAATTTGAAGGCAGACTATTATAAGTTTAAAAAAACAATTTTAAATCCTAAAGCAATCACTAACAGAGACAAATCAAAGGGATATAGCTATTGAGGCAATAGTGGAGAAAAATAAAGAACTAAACAGTGCTTAATACAAAAGGAGGCATAACAGAAGATAGACAAGATTAAGGGATAGAAAGGAAATAGAACACAAAGCAGAACAAACATGTATGCTCATTTTGGTGATCATTACACTCAATTTAAATATTTTAAATACTCTAATTATACTCTTTTCATCTGTCTCTTATTCTAGCAACTACTGTTCTGTGTACTGGATTCAAAAAGCATGACCTGATTTTGTGCTTGCCTAAAAGAAACCCACTTTCTGTATAAATGCACATATGGTGCACATATATAATACACATATGAAAATCACATGAGACAGACTGAGAGTTGTTCTGCAAGGTTCCAAAAAGAAGAAACCAGTAGACTCTTTGGGTAAGAAGTGAGAGATACTCATTGTACCTATAACAACAGAGACTAGCACTTATTTCTTTAATCATTTTATAAAATCTTGCTTCAATCATGTCAGGAAACCCCACTGAGTGACTATATGAAAGACAGGACTTGTGATTCTTTTCCGTCTTGGAGATGAAGTGAGGGTGTTGTGTTTGGCTGCACACTGCACAGTGGAGGTCAGATATGACGGTAGACACTGGAGGATCCTATGTCCAAGGAGTGGACTGTACTGAGCCTCTCTTATACACCATTTCAGACCCCTGACTGCCACCCCTGTATCTTATTCCAGAAAGTACTGTTCTGTGCACTCTCAGACTAACTAATTGCTGGTACAGTTTAGTGAAGCCTCACTTCAGACCTACGCCATACGCCTTTCCTCCTGAGGAGCTTCCCTTGTAATCTTATGACATGGAAACTTCTGGGGCAACACTCAGTGCCCACACATAGAAAACACAGAGTGAGACAAAGTTAACACTTTTTGGAATGAGAGTTGGGTAAGTGGCAGATGGAAGGAAGTGAATTCTTCTCCTTATGCAGATAAACCATAGGAGCATTAGATATGGCTCTTACTCTGTGGGAATAGTTAACTGGTCACTTAGTAATTGCTTTCTCTGCTTTGTTTCCAGAGTTCAAGGAATATTATACTCCCTCCAAAATTATAGTACTCATAGAGAAACCACCATCTCAGTTTCTGCATTCTGGGGGATATAGGCTCATCAAAAGGGTGACAAAATTGTTATTATTTTGAGATGATGAGACTATGTGAAAAGCCAAAGAGGCAAACAGGAAGGATGACAGCAGCAATAATGATGATAATAAAAACAAACCTGTAACAGTAGGACTTAGTACATTGGTTAAGATAAAAATAGATCCACAACAGGGCCAGGGATTTAGCTCAGTGGCGCAAGCACCTGCCTGGTGAGCATGAGGTTCTGAGTTTGATCCCTGGTACACCCCACCAAAATAAATAAAAATAAATAAATACACAACAATGAATTGTGTAGGTAAGTAACAACTGTAGTAAAATTTAAGTTAATATAAAAATGTGCTAAATTTCTTTTTTTTCTTTTTTTTCTTTTAAAGAGAGTAGAACAAAACAAAACAAAGCAAAAGAAAACAGAATAGAGTCAAACATTCAAAACAGAACACTGCAAGCTATACAGGTTTTCAAAACATAACAACAGGAGATTAACAATGGTTACCCTAGTGTCTCTTGCTTTCTTCAAAATAGTTGTTCATACATTTACACACAATAAACTCAAACAAAACAAAGTAATATAAAACCAGATAAAACAAAGAGCATTACAGGCCTTCAAGTCGGCCAACAAGGAACCAGCAGTGGCTACCGTAGTGTCTGATTTTTCAAAAGAGCTGTTCCTATCTTCTCACATATTGCCTTCAAATAGTAGGAAAGGGACTTAAACCAATCAAATCAAAGAATAAAAGCAGCATTGGATTTCAGAACCATTTCTCCATATTTATTGGGAATTTTGTATCTTATTGAGTCTTTCAGTTTCTTACACTAGGGAGAAAATGTGGTGTTTACACATGTGTGTTTGGTTTATTTCACTTATGAGTATGGTTTCAAGTCGCATCCATTTACCTATAAAAGCCTCAATGTGATCATTTTTTATAGCTGAATAGTACTCCATTGTATAAAAGTACCACATCTTCTTTATCCATTCCTCAGTTGGTGGGCATTTGGGTTGTTTCCAAGATTTGGCTATTACAAATTGTGCTGCTATAAACATG
>RJWT010037886.1:0-12973 GCA_004365215.1 Cuniculus paca
AAGCCGGATGGGGGCACTGTATCCACCAAGAGCCAGATGCTGGGCAGCTGGCTGGTGCTGTCCAGGCCCTGCTTCAGGGGCGTGGATTTTGGAGGGGCTGAGGTTGGCCAGGCTTGGCCCCTTCCCTGGGGACACCGGAAGGGGGCCATGGGAGAGAGGTACTGACCCCCACGAGCGGGGAATGCACTGTTCGGCCCCCAGCCCTGCACCTATGTCCTTGTGTGCAGCCCCATGCCCCTGCACCTGGGGTCCAGCAGCCCCAGTGTGTATCCGCGTCTCTGTCTCTGCATTGGCCTCTCTCACTCTCTCCCGGCCCTCTCAGATTCCCTCCCTTCCTGGGTGGCTGGCAGTCGCAGAAGCTGCTGTGGGTGGCCGCAGAGAGGATGCCTCAGGTGCCTCAGCCTGGCGAGGCTCCTGTGACTCCAGACCATGGTGCCGCCGAGGATGGCGCGAGTGGCTCCGAGCCCAGCAGATGCCACTTGGCGGGGCCCTGGCCACCTGGGTGCCCGGCACACACAGGACGTGTATGCGTCGAGTGCCTGCTGCGTGTGGCAGCAGTGACTCTGTCCTCAGCTGCAGGCCGGGGCAGCATGGGCCCTCGGGCTGGTGTGGGCTGGGTGTGGGCAGAGAGCGCCTCCCGTGCCTGGGGCCCCCGGGCCACCTTGCACGCACGCCCTGTTCTGAGTTGCCGGATGGGATCCCCTCCCCTACCTGGATGGACTGCGGGGGTGGTGGGGAGGGGGCTCCGCAGGACACCCCGACTTCCAGTCTCCTGGGGTCAGTGCTGATAGGGTGCACGCGGGAGCCCTGGCCTGAGCAGGGTGTGGGTGATGCCCTTTACCGGGGTCCCCGCAGAGCCCCGAGCCGAGGGGTGCTGCAGGCTGCTGGCTGAGGTTGGGGCCATGCATTTGCGTTTTCGCAGCGCTCTGCTCTGTGGGCAGGTCTTGTCCTGTGACGCCCCCTCCCCCAGGGAGTCCGCGCAGCTCCCTGGGCCACTGGCTCCCCCGAGGCTCACGCAGGCCTGGCCTCGTGACCAGCACTCCCCGCCCGGCCCTGCTGTTCCTTCCTGGCTGCCTGCATGTCCTTGTCTCTGCGACATTGGCGACCCGGGAGGTTGTGAGGTGGCTGTGGAGCCCTCAAAGGGCAGCGCCGGCCAGGGTGGGGTGGGGTTCCGGTGTCCCCGGGCCTCCTTCGCTCCGTTCGTCAAAGGGCACGGCCTGCCTGCCCTGGTGTCCTCGCCCGTTGTCCGCCCTGTGGCGGCTGCGGGGATCCGCAGGCCCAGACAAGGCTCTGGGCCCTTGGGCGTGAGGCCGCCTGGCTGAGTGCTGCACACTGTGCCCTTGGGGTGATGCACCCGCGGAGAGCCCAGCAAGGGACGGGGCGCCTGGCCTACCCCTCCCGCCTCCCCATCTCTGTCCTGTCCTGGCTCTGCCGACCCCTGCGCTCAGCAGCTCTCGGGAGAGCTGTGTGGCACGTGGGGTCCGGGGCCGAGGGGCGGGGTGGGCTGAGGCTGGTCTGCAGGTGGTGGGCACCCCGGGGCTGCGGTAGATCCTGGGTGCCAAGATGGGCATGGGGACCTGGTGGTGAGAGGCCTGGTGGTAGGCGACTGGGGCGGTGCTGGAAACTGCACCCCGGATGCAGGACCCTGGGCTGTGGCCTTCCATGGCACTTGCAGTCGCCCCTCCCCAGGGCTGAGGGTAGCTTCGGAGGAGGTGGCCCTGTGAGTTTCTGGGTCAGGCACATAGGCTGTGAGTGGTGACCGCCCCAGGACCACAGCTGCCCTGGGGACCTTGGTGGCATCCCGCAGCGACATCGCTGAGATGATTCCCAGTGAGCAAGACACGCACTGGAGCCCACTGCCCCGCGGGAAGTCAGCCGGGCTCCCACTGAGTCACCGATGAGGGTCAGGGTCAGGGCTGGAGGAAGAGCAGCTGCCTCCCCGAGGGCACGGCACATGCGGAGACCCTGAGGCGAGGCCGGGCAGCCCCACTAGGCCAGGCAGGCGGAAGGGCCTGTGACTGTGAGGACCGTGGGCTGTGTTCTGGGCTCTAGCACACGGTCCCTTCCGCTGGAAAGTGAGCTTTGGGGCCGTGGGTGCGCTCAGCGGCATGGTGGATCCCGAGCATGTGCGAGGGCCTGGGTCGCCAGCCCCCAGGCTGGGCCTGTGCATCTCAGGCCATGCTGGGGCACCGCTTTGCGACCCCTGGCTGTGAGTGTGCGCTTCGGGTTTAGTGACGGCTTTGTCTGCAGCTCGAGCTTGAGCTTCCTGGGGTGTCCAGCTGGTGCCCCCAGACCTCTGCGTTTCACGGTTGCCCCCACCCTTGTGCTGGCTGAGGTCCCCGGGTCCCCAGGAGGGAGAGAGGCTCAGCATTTGGGGCTCATTACTTCTCCACTCCCCTCAGCCTCCTGGGGTCCCCTGGGTGGGGGCCATGAGGACCACCCCTGTCAGGACTCACTTGCTGGGGCACGGCATCTGTTAGGTACTGAGTAGGGTGTTTGTTGAATGAGTAATGGAATGAGTGAATGAGATGGTGTCGAAGTAGGGGTGGCTGGATATTGGAAATCTAGGTTTTTGGTTTTTTGACGTAGGGTCTCTTGCTATGTAGCCCAGACTGGTCTCAAACTCATGGTGCTCCTTTTGCCTCAGCCTCCTGAGTGTTGAACCACCACACCTAGCTTAGAATGTTCTTGTAACTTTTGGGTTTTTCTTTTTTTTTTTTTTTTTTTTTTTGGTGCTGGGGTGAACCTAGGCCTCCTGGCATGCCCAGCAAATGCCCCGTCCTGAGCCGTTTTTGAGAACGAGTCTGAGGGTCACCCCCAGGCCACCCCCTGCCTGGTGCCCAGTCCTGCAGTCGCTGTGGTGGAGGGGCTCCCCTCGTGGCGTGGGGCGGCTACCACCCTCCCTCCCCTCACCTCTGCATAGCCCCGCACCTGCCCGGCGGGAGGCTGCACATGGCCACTGGCCTGCCGGCCTGGGGGCAGGCGGAGCACCGGGCTGTCGCGTCTTGCTGGGGAATGCTGTGTGACCTTGGGGAGGTCCTGAGCCTCTCTGTCTCCTGTGCTCATCTGCACAGCAGAGATGACACCTGAGAGCTTGGCGGGTGGAGCAGCTGATGGACGCAGAGCGCAGAGATGGTCGAGTGTGGGCTGGGGCCGCGCTTGGCGGGCACTTGCTCTCTCTGCGAGCGCAGCTTCCCTGGGTGCTGATGACCGGCTCGTCACAGATCCAGCCGCTTTCCCAGACTCCCCGTGCGGCCGGGCGCCCAGCCGAGCCCGGCCCAGAGTCCTAATGTGTGCTCCTCCTGCCTCAGCCTCCCAGAGTGCTGGGCTTACAGGCGTGCGCCTCTGTGCCCTGGCGAACGTAGCCATTTCCACGGTGAGGAAGCCGGAGCACAGAAGTGGAGACCCTCCTCTAGGAGCCAGAGCAGAGCCTGGGGTCTGCCCTGTGCTCCACCTGCCCTGCCTCTCCCCACCTCCTGGGGCTGCAGGACCCCAGGTGCCAAGATGGAGACGCACCCGCCTCACCACCCTGCTCTCCCCACGGCAGCAGCAGCAGCCCCCGCCGCCCCCGCGCAGCAGCCAGGAGGAGAAGGAGGAGAAGGAGAAGGAGGCTGAGAAGGAGGAGGAGAAGCCAGACGTGGAGAACGGCAAGGAGGAGCTCATCAAGTAAGAGCCCCGGCCCGCCAGGGTGGGAGGCCCTCCCGCCACTGCCTTCCACAGCCCTGCTGTCACCTCGGGGACTTTGAGGCCGGTTGCTCAGCTGGTAAATGCAGGGATCAGCTTCGGTGTGGGCTGCCTCTTCCTCCCCACCCCGTCCTCCTCCCCCAGTCTCTGAGCTCTGGCAGGAGGTGGCCTGGGAGGCTGAGGCAGGCATGCAGCCAGCAGAGCCGGGGGCGGCCCACTGGGCGCCAGGTACCTGCCCCGGCCCAGGAATGCGCCCCGAGAGCCTTTGGCTGCCCTCCCGCCAGGCCTTGTGGAGATAGGGAGGCGGAGGACCTGCCCAGGCCACACCCCTGGGCCAACTTCCAGGGAGCCTCGGGGCTGAGGGCCCTGGGCCTGGTGCAGCAGTGAGCAGATGCCCCCAGGGGCCACAAGGGGACCCAGAGTGGGGTGTGGCTGCATGCAGAGCTCTCTGGAAGCTGTTCCCTTGGGGAGCAGAGTGGCCTTGGGTTTGCTACCAGCCGCACCCCCTCCCGCTGGCCCAGGTGCCCGAAGATGCAGCCCGGCTGCCCTGGGGGCAGTGTGCTTTGTGGAAAAGCGCTTGGTCCCTCCCAGTGGGGAGGCCGCTGCCGACCCTGCCCTGGCTGCACGTGCAGCAGTCAGCGGCTCCTGAGTGCCCTGCCGCGTGCCAGCTCCCCCTGCCCCAGCCTTGCCCTCTTCCTCTCTTCCGAGTTGGGAGCAGGGGAGCCCCCAAAGCAGGACATGGCCCCTCCCACCAGCATGCTGCGCCCTGAGCCCGTGAGTGCATCTCCACCCCGCTTGCGGCCCTCAGGGAGAAGACGGACGACACCTCCGGGGAGGACAACGATGAGCGGGAAGCGGCAGCCTCCAAGGGCCGCAAGACCGCCAACAGCCAGGGCCGGCGCAAGGGCCGCATCACACGCTCCATGGCCAATGAGGCCAACGGCGACGAGGCCGTCACCCCGCAGCAGAGTGCCGAGCTGGGTGAGCAGCGGGGCCAGGGTGCGGGCACCTGGGCTTCTCAGTACCCCGTGGTCAGCTACTAGGGGCTGCCCTGACTGGAGCCTGGGCGGTGGGCAGGCCTCAGGCTGTCAGCCAGCCTGATTTGTTTTTTTCGCCGCACTGGGGATTGAATTCACAACCTTGCGCTTGCTGGGCAGGTGCTTAGGCCACTGAGCTAGATCCTCAACCCTTGTCTTTTTGAGACAGGGTTTCACTATGCCATTCAGGCTGGCCTTGAGCTCACTTTGTAGCCCAGGCTGGTCTTGAACTTGCAGCGATCCTCCTGCCTCAGCTTCCCGAGTGCTGGGATTACAGGTGTGCGCCACCAGGCCCAGCTAGCAGCCCAGTTTCTGTGAGAGCAGCTGGTGGGAGCTATGGGTCCCCCTCCTACCCTGCTGAGTGTCTGGCGGCGTGGGCCTGGTTTTCTCCTTCTGTCTGGGGTGCCCGTCCTGCCCCCAGGTGAGGGAGAAAACCGACCTGGGCTGAGTTCCCCTGCCCAGCCCAGGGCCAGCAGTGCACGTCTGCAGCTCCAGTTGTGCCCACAGCCCTGGTCCCACAGGGCTCAGAGAACAGCTCTGCGCTGGTGGGTCACAGGTGTGCTTGGCCTGTGGGTGTTCGCGTGCTGCCACCCCGGTGCACCTGCCATCTGGGACGGTGCTTTCGGGCTCCAGGCCAACACTGGGGCGGGGCTGCAGATAGAAATGCACCGATCCCCTGTCTCGTGCCCTGTTTCAGCGCCTTCTGCCCCTGTGGAGCCTGTCCCAGCCTCCCGGGCCCCAGTGGACCAGTCGTGAGGGTCGGCTGTGCCTCTGCTGGCCGCGGGGTTGGGCAGCTCACAGACATGGGGACTGTGCCTGTCGCCTGTCCTCTGTCCCGGCTCCTGCTGCTGGCCCATTACTTCCTCTAGCCCTCAGCCGGACTTGCCCAAGTGTCCA
The DNA here is from genome assembly GCA_004365215.1 of Cuniculus paca. Classification (NCBI taxonomy): domain Eukaryota; kingdom Metazoa; phylum Chordata; class Mammalia; order Rodentia; family Cuniculidae; genus Cuniculus; species Cuniculus paca. The sequence goes on from RJWT010037886.1 coordinate 5,619, forward strand.
CCTTGTGCCTGGCGCTGTCCCTGCGTGTGCACCCCTCACGGCGCTGAGCCACCGGAAGGGAAGGAAGGGTAGGAAGGGAAGGGCAGGGCTCACAGCCGGGGCACTTGGAGGAGAGACCCGGGCATGATGCCACACAGAGACGTGGCTGCCCCTTTTGGCCCCCAAAACTGACAGTATCCAGGTGCCCCATCCAGTCCTGGACGGATGGGGACGTCTGGGGACACACTGGGTGGTCCCAGCTGGTGTTCAGCATGGGGGTCCATGGTCCGCGGGCACTCCTATCACCCCGCTGTGCCCAGGGCAGCCCCCCCAAACAGAGTGAGCTGGGGGCCCTGGACTCGACCCCCAGAAGCTCCTGCCCTCATCCCCTTCAGGTGGTCCCCGCGTCACCCTGTGGGCCACCTCTTCTTGGCCTGGTGCAGGCTGAGCCAGCTGTCTTGGCCATGGCCCTTGCCTGCCTCTGTCTCCCCGTCTGCGGACGGCAGAGCAGGGCTGGGGTGCTCGAGGATCGGGCACCACGGGAGGCGGAGTGTGGCCCCTCGGGGCTCCTGCCGACGCCCATGTCCCTCTGCAGCTTCTCTGGAGATGAACGAGAGCTCCCGCTGGACGGAGGAGGAGATGGAGACTGCCAAGAAAGGTGAGGATGAGGGTAGGGTGGGGTGGGGGCCGCCGTGGGCCGGGAGTGGCTGCTGGTGCCCGTGGTGGCCAGCACTTCCGTCCCCACGCACGGGGCGGCAGCACTCCGGGGAGCCCGGCCGGGGCCCATGGCTTACGCGGAGCAGCATGGTGCCCGTGGCAGGGTGCACTGGCTGTGCGTGGTTTCCTGGTGACCTTGTGACAGCGAGCAGCGGGGGACTGGGCCCCAACTCCCTGGCCCCACTGCCCGATCACTGCCGGCTTCCTGGCCTCTCTGCCCGTTTGCAGAGGAGACCGGCGTCTGGGGTGGCAGGAGTGTCCCAAGCAGGCCTGCTCCCAGCGGGTGGCGAGTGGGTCCCTCCCCCTCTGCTGCCCTCTGGGAGGGGGACACTGTCCCTACACAATACTGTCCCCAGCACCGAGAGGCACTTCCAGCTGCGCTGGTACTTGGGTGGTGCCCGGCTTCCCGTCCCTGCACAGGGTCCCATCCTCGTCCTCACGGCAGATGGGACCAAGGGTCAGGGTGGCCCCACAGTGGAGACAGTGGCCCTGTCGGGGACCAGACACACGAGGTGGGCATTCGGAGCAGCAGGAGCCGTGGTCCCTGTCTCTGCCTCCATCAGGCAGGCTGCCGAGGGGCCTGAGGTCAGATGTGCCCAGGGCAGCCACAGGCCTAAGAGGACCCGCTGTGTGGCTCCTGACCCATCCCTCAGCCACCTCCCTGCCCTGAAGGGACAGGAGTCCTCACCCCGCTGCCCCAGCGGCCCCCAACGCGCCCTGTCCATGCGGCGGCGGGCACTGCCTCCTCTGGCGCATGTGAGCGAGTGGAGTTGTGTGTGGCCCTCGCGTCCACCTCTGTGGTGGCATCTCGCGCCCGGTGCCGTCCTGAGCTCCGAGGCCAGTGGCCACTCCGTCTGTGGTGTGTGGCGTGTGCTGTGTGCTGCCCCGAGAACGTGTTGTCTGTGGCGGCGTGGGGAGCGTTCTGCCCTGAGCTGTGTCCGCAGCCCTTTGGCAATTCTGAGACAGGTTGTCACTGAGTCACTAAGGTGCCTCAGCTGGGTTTGAACGTGCGTCCCTCCTGCCTCGGCCTCCCAGGGTGCTGGGATCGTGGGCCTGCAGCACCATGCGCAGCTAGCGTGAATTTCGAAGCACATTTTACTTGTTCAAAATAACGGAAAAATTCAGGAGACTAAAAGTAAAAAGCTTGGTTACGTAGCAGTTGGTTACTGTTTGTTTCTTGGGTATGTGAGACGGGGTCTTAGTCCAGGCCAGCCGTCAACTCACTCGGTTGCTCAGTCTGGCTGTGGAGTGTGTCATCCTGCCTCAGCCTTCTGGAGTGTGGGGTGCTACCAGCTTCACAGTAATTTTTAACTAGGGCAAGGGCCTGGGTCTCTGCCCAGACATCCACGGCCTTGTCCCCTCACTGTGGTCCTCGAGGCCTGTCCCTGTTGGCCAGGGGAGGATAGGAGGGCCGCGGGCTGAGTCACCACCTGGGTGGTGCGTGTCCTGCCGCCTCAAGGTTGGGTGACGGAGCTGCTGAGCTCGTGGCTGCCCACGAGCGGGGAGCCAGGCCGCTTGAGCCTGCTCGGTGACATTTGTAAGGACGCCTGAGCTCAGCGCCGCGAATGACAGCAATCTGGACAATTACTGTGCGGCGCGGGAGGCTGTGGGGGTGGGCAGGCGCGGGAGCAGGTGCAGCAGCCCCGCGAGTCCTTCCTCGGCGCCTGCTGCGTGGAGAGGACCCGGCAGCAGCTGTGCTGGCCAGGTGGCCTTGTGGTCCTATCCCGGTGGGGGGGCACTGCCCTGGGAAGCCTGTCTCAGGAGGCCCCCACGGCGCACACGGCGTGCTGGGGTTCCCGTCCCCATTGGAGCGTCTCAGCCTAGAGCCTCCAGTGGTACCAAGCAGTGCTAGGTAGCTCGGCCGAGCCCCTCCTGGATTCTGGGGTGTCAGCTGCTTCTCCATGTGTGTAAGGATGCTTCATCTCCACTAACCTTTGTCATTGCCTTTATTCAGAAGAGGAGACAGAGGCCCAGAGAGGTTTAGTGAACTGTCTAAGGTCACACAGTACTAGGTGCAGAGTGGAAATGGAGGTGATGTGAAGATCGTGTAAGTGATGCCCTGGGCTGGGGTGCTGTACCCCAGGGAGGGAGGGAGGAAGGACATTACTTAAGGGAACAGCATGTGCAAAGGGCCTGTGGCAGGGCGGTGTGTGGAGTGAGAAGCTGCTGACCCCTGAGAGGGAGGATGTGAGAGGCAGAGGTGCAGGAGTGGACTTAAGCTGGTGCTCTTAAGAGGATGGAGAAGGAGCAGGAGGGCCACACAGTCCCTGAGTGTACAGGGGCTGGGCTGCTGCCCTGGGCTCACCCTGGGTGGAGACCGAGCCCGTGCAGGAAGCTGCCTCCCTGGCAGGCTGGCTGGCTGCCTGGGCTGAGTGCGTGGGGAGGGAGGGGCCAGCAGGTGCTGGCTGGGCAAGGGCCTCCAGGTCCCCTGGGAAAGATTGGCCTAGCCTGGCTCACAGTCCTGACCCGTTGAGCAGGAGCCTGCCAGCCCCACCTCCTCGGGTGGCCAGGAGCCAGTGGCCGGCAGGTTGCCAGCAGAGCTCAGAGCCCGGCAGGGTGAGCAGGGGCCACTGGAGCCCCGGGCAGCCGGGCACGGGGCAGCAAGGGGCTGAGACTCAGGAGGGGCGGGGGAGCCCAGTCACTTGTTCTCCTGTACCAGCCACCAGCTCGGTGCTGGTGGGCAGTGCAGCCCGGTGGTCAGTTGTGACAGATGCCCTGGATGCAGGGCTGCTGGGCATGGGCAGGAGCAGTGGTGAGGCCCATGGGCTGGGCTGGTGCTGTGCCCGGGGCCAGCACCCTGTGGGCCTGGGACTGCCGTGACTGGAGCCACCTCTGAGGACACTGGGGGGCACTGTGTGGTTGTGGCCCGTGGGGAAAGTCCTGGAGGCGGGACAGGAGATGTGGGGCAGCCTGGGGTGGCAGCAAAGGGGGTGGGCGGGCACTGTGGCTGGCTCTGGGTTGGCTCACGGGGGCCACCTGGGCTTTGTGCGTAAGTGGCCCGCCAGGCCGGGGCAGGGGTTTCTGGCCCCTGCAAGCCCAGAGAGCAGGGGGCTTGTTTTCAGATGAGTTTCTCGGGAGGAGCCGTGCACCCGCCTCTTGCACACGGGGCCTCGCTTTGTCTGGGCACTGGAGATGGGTGGGAGCCATGTGGCTCTGGGGTCAGGGGTGGCCTGTGGGGGGCCAGCAGGGACACTCGCAGGACACAGCCCAGGGAGAGCTGCTCAGCCTGAGGAAGGAGGGGTGCAGGGACCCCCAGGGCCAGGCGGAGGCCCCATCAGGAGACACCAGCACCCCGCAGCCCCCACCTCCTTTCTCCTCTTTCACTTCCTAGTTCCTCTGTCCCAACTCCTGAGAATGAGATGACTTCCTTAGAAGTCAGAAGTGGGCTAGGGAACCCAGACCGCAGTGCTTGCTGGCAGTCTTTGCCGTTGGGTATACTTGGGGTGCAGGGCACCCACCCCACCACCTCAGATGCCAGTGGGCCCCAGATAGGACACAGCTCTGTGTGACATCTTTGGTGGCCCCATTCTTCTCTGAAGTGGTGGCCCTTAAGGCCAGCCCATGGGACAGAGGTAGGGCTGGAGAAAGCCAGGCTCCAGCAGGAATAGCAGGTGCAAATGGCCTGTGGCACCCTGGGGGTTCAGAGTAATGAGCCGGGAGCACTGCTCGTTCTGCAGGCGTCCTGGCTGCAGGGTTTCCTTAGGGCTGCAGGTCCTGGGGAAGTCATGCGAGGCAGGGATGACAGCACAGGAATGGCATCTTCACCGCTGCTTAGCACTCTCCAGGGGGTTCGGGTGCGGGACCCAGCCAGGGAGACCTGGCTTCCCAGCAGGGCCAGGAGGAGGGCTGGGCTTGCATGGGGGTGCGGGGAACCCCGGAGGTGCCCGTTGCCCTGGGGAAGGCTGAGGAGGAAGGAAGAGCAGGTCGATGACCCCAGTGTCGTGGAGACTGGCCCTGCCCCGGACCCTGCTCCAAAGTGCAGCGGGGCCGCGGTGCAGCCCTGCAGGGGCCAGTGGGCGGGGGGAGGGCGGGGGTGCGGGGGCACCTCGGTGGCCGAGAGCCCTTGGGGGGCCTCGGAGCCCCCTGCATGCTGGTCGGGGTCCTTCTGGCGGGGCTGGCACCCGGCCTCCCGCCCAGTGCCCCCACGCGTCCCCAGCCTGCCGGCGCAGGGACAGAGGGCCGACCGCCTGCAGGTGGAAGGCAGGGAGGCCGGCGGCGGAAGCGGCTGTTTGCGCCGGTCTGCCGGGGGTGGAGAAGCGCTGTTTTTCTGGAACCCTCATCTGTTACCAGTGCTGACGCCGCCACCGCCGCGGCTGGGGAGAGGGAGGGAGCCGGTGCCAAGTCGGCCCGCCCCTCCCGAGCCTGGGCGGCCGCCACGCGCCCCGCCCGCGCCCGCGCGTCTGGAGGTCACTTTCAGCCCCGCCGCGGCGCTCCCGGGCCGGCGGGAGGAGCAGGGCCGCCCGGCGCCGCAGCCTGGGGCTGTGGGTTTCCGTGCCGGCCCGGGTCTGGGGACTCCTGGCTCACCCCCGCCGGCCGCGCGCCCGCGCCAGCCCCAGGCGGCAGCGTCCCGCACCCCTGCCCTGCGGGGAGGCACCGGGCGGCGGGGCAGCGCGGGGCCGGGAGCCCGGGGCCCCAGGGTGGGCGGCGCTGCCTCCCGCCCCCGTCCAGCCCCGCGTCCCCGCCCGCCGCCTGCGCCCGCTCCGCCTCCGCCTCCTCCCGGTGGACGAGGATGTGAGGAGCAGACGCAGCAGCCACCGCCGCCCGGCTCCCGCCACTTCTCCTGGCTGCCCAGCCGCCTGCTGGCCGGATGTTTCCAGAGAACTTGGCCGAGGGGGAGCCGCGGATGAGAGGATGTGAGTGACGCCGGCCGCGGCGGGCAGGCGGCGGGCGGGCGGGCGGGCGGGGGGCTGCCGGCCGTGGGACTCGACGTGGCCAGGCGGCAGGAAACCGCGGCTTGGGGGGCAGTGGGGAGCAGGGGTTCTGGACCCCAGGAGGATGCGGGTCCCGCGTGGCTCTCTCCCCGCCGTCCCCTCACTGGTCTTCTGGTGTCCAGCTGGGGCGCTCCGGGAAGGAGTCTGGGGTCCCGTGGGAGGGCGATTCGAGGTGGACGCTGGGGACTGACTTAAGCCTGTGCAGGTCCTCTGCCTGACCCCAGAGCCCCGCTGCTCCTCCAGCAGCAGTGAGGGAAACTGAGGTTCAGAGCACAGCCAGGCACCGTTCAGAGGGCTCCCTGACGCTATCGGAAGGCTTGGACGCCCCCCTGCCGCCCCTGGGAGTGGACTTAGGGCGCCCAGCACCTCCTGGTTATTTATTGGATTTGAGGTGTCAACTCCCAGGGTCGGGCCACCCCTGCTCGGCCCCTCCCACTCGGCCCCTCCTCCCCGCGCCCGCGGAGCCGGCCTGACTGACGTGTTTGCCGGGCTCCCTTGGCCCGGGTTGGGGAAATATAAATAAACGCAGTCCCTGTCCGCCAGCCCTGCAAGCGGCAGCTGCTGCCACTGCCGCTGCTGTGGGTGGAGGGAAAAGGTCAGGGGGCTGAGTTACACTTGATCCCTGCCCCCACCCCGCCTGTCCTTGAGGAACCCCAGGGAGCCGTGGGGAGCCACGTGGCCGGCCTGGGTGCCTGCCACAGCCTGCTTGTGGTTCAGGGGCCCCCAGTGTGGAAGCTGGAGCCCGGTGGCCCCTCCGTCCCTCCCAGCCCCGCTGCCCCATCCTGGGGGCAGGAAACAGGCTGTGCAGACTGGGGGTCGCTTGGCCTCACGTGGGGCTTGCACGCGTCCGTTGCTGTGTTGTTGGGGTACGTGGGGGGCGGCCACCAACCTGTGTTGGAATGAATGGTGGAGGACTATGGCGAGCGCCGCACCCCACGACCTGGTGAAGGGCAGCCCCGGCCCTGCTGCGGCTCGGCCTGGTTCGAGGAAAATGGTGTAGACGCGCTCACTGCTTACGGGAAATGTTTCATTAAAGCCATTAGCCGGCCCTCTCGGCTCAAGGCCCCCCCTGCCTCCCCAGCCACGTGATTCAGCCTTTGCGCTCTGTCCCCTCCACGGCCTGCCTGGGGCCTTGGCAAAGGGAGCCTGCCCCACGTGCGGGCCACCTGGCCACCTGGGGTCCCCCTGTCCAGGATGTGGGCCCCCCACCCCGGGTGCTGCCTGATTCTCTGCCTTGGACCCGGGGGGCTGGGGTACAGCCCTGGACTGAACCAAGCGGAGCCTGCAGCCCAGACGGTGGTGGGGTGGGGTCCACCTTGCCTGGGCTCTGAGGCCTCCCAGCTGCCCAGCCAGGACGGGGTCCCATCCCCAGCGCATGCGCCTGTCCTCCACACTCCAGTCCTGGGCCCGGGCCGGGCCAGCCGTGTGGCCGGAAGACAGCCACATCTCTGGGGCCCATGTAGCTGGCCTGTGTCGGGCTGGGTCGGTGGCTATCCCGCCGGAGAGTGGGGGCGGCTGGGCGGGCGGCCAGTGTCCGTGGCCCTGGGCGGTGACCTCTGCCCATCACCCAGCACAGGGCCAGGTAATGGGGAGCTGGACCCTCAGCCGTCCCTGCCTCCTGGCTGTGGGGCTTGGGACCCCGCACCCGTGACCTCCCAGTCCGCACGGTCCCCTCACGGCCGCCTCCGCCCGCAGGCCTCCTGGAGCACGGCCGGAACTGGTCGGCCA
>RJWT010037887.1:0-12978 GCA_004365215.1 Cuniculus paca
GTTTATTCAGCTGCTAAGCATGACTTTTTTTTTTTTTTTTAAATGCTGGGGATCAAACCCAGGGCTTCACACATGCTATACCAGTGGGCTACATCTCTGGTCCTGCTAATCATATTTTTTAAATTACATGGTATTTAACTATAGTAACAAAACCAATTTTAACAAGATTTTTAAATATTTCAATTGTTTTAGTTTAAATAAAAATTATAAATGTATGAAATTATCAAACAGTTGACTCAAGGTAAACTTAAAAAATATCTTTTAACAGCAGTGAGGTACACAATGCACACATACATGAGGTATGCAGATACATAAACTGTGCCCATTATGTGGAACCTGGATCATTATTTTTTTAAAACTCACATGCATGAAGACACACAGAATGAGGCTGAAACTTACTTTTGTCACCATAACGACCACAAAGTTTTTCTCGTCAATTTTATATTCTTTGAGAGCAGTGTCATCATTGAGGATTTTACCTAACATAGAGAAAAAAAATGTTATTTAAGGCATCATAATCTTTGCCTTATGCAGAAATGAAATCAAAACAACTTTCTATCAATCAATCACCAATGTTAACTCTATTATTCTCCGAAGTAAAACATTAACCCATCAGCCAAAATAAAGACAAACATAAATGGGAACACATCAGTTAAGAAGGCATAAATACTTGACTAAAAGATGCCAAATATATCTCCCTGTACATATGATATCAAGCCAAAAAAAAAATTTTTTTTTTTTTATTTTTGGTAGAGTCTCACTGCATAGTTCAAGCTGGCCTCAAACTCACAGCAGACCTCTTCCCTCAGCCTCCTGAGTGCTGGGATTACAGGTGTGTAACACCACGGCTGGCTCAGTATCAAACAATGTTTAAAAATGTATTAGTTACATAAAAGACTTGCTGGGCAAGAAAATACGAAACAGATCCTGAGAAAATAAGTTTTTTTTTTTTTTTTTTTTTTGCGGCACCGGGGATTGAACTTACAGCCTTACGCTTGCCAGGCAGGTGCTTAGGCCGCTGAGCTAAATCCCTAGCCCTTGAAAGTAGAGCTTTTATTTGTAGCAGCACCAGGGATTGAACTCACGACCTCACATTTGCCAGGCAGGCACTTAGGCCACTGAGCTAGATCCCTGGCCCTTGAAAGTAGAGCTTTTAAAACAAAGAAAATCCAATACTTCGACTGCCCAGATAGTCCCTGGGAAATAACCTACGTTCTTTCCTGATAAGAGGAAGGGGATAACAACAAACTTCCTAATTTCTTGAAATACCAGATACTGGACTAATCTGCACTACTCCAATGCTATGAAAGTGAGATACTACAAAAACATTTCTACAAATAAGATGGTATACAGCAAAAGGGAAGATGGTATAGAATTCAGTAAAGCACAGGCAGGGTACCCAAGACTGTAGTCAGCTGAAGGCCAGGATTATAGTAGGACATTTTGGAGGTTTCATTTTCCTGGAATTCAGTTTTCCTTTGTTTGCCCTCAGGGCTAGGGACGGAACCCAGGGCCTCAAACATGCTATGTAAGTGCTCTACCACTTTGTTACAGCCCTAGTATTTAGTTTTCCATTATTATTATTATTATTATTATTATTATTATTATTATTATTATTATTTTGGTCTTATTAAGACAGGATCTCACTATGCAGTTCAGGTGATCCTCCTGCCTCAGCCTCCCAGAGTGCTGGGATTACAGGCACACACCACCAACGCCCATCTAATTTTCCTTTTTTAAAAACTTATTTGCACCACAAGTTATAAACATTAACCAGAAAGTACAGAGTCCCTCACTGTATTCTAAAGAATTAAAGAACAGGTTGCAGGTACCATAAATTGTATTTTTATGCTTGCTTTATTAGGATTCTGAATCCTGACTCATAAAAATAGTGGGGTTAGATCATGGAGTTAGCACTTTCTCTAAACTGCTTCATGTAGAGAAGTAGCACAAAATCTGTGATCTAGAAAAGGACAGGAATTTGCAGACAATTAAAAGACTCACCTTCTTGGTATCTACAACCATAGTGCTTAGTACTTCTTTTGAAGAACAAAATAACTTTCTCTTTTAAATTTGGATATCAAATCAATTTTTGAACAAGCTTTTCCTGGTTACCAGTGAGGATAATAAAATTTGCAATTTTCTGTTCCCATCATTAGCTGTGTTGTAATGGGTCATCTTTTCCTTACTGATTGCTAAGAACTCTTTATCTTATAATCCTTTCCCCCACTTATCATATATTTATAGTGCCTCTCAACATAATAGACTTTCTGCATAATTCAGTCAATTTTAGTGGTTTCTTTAAAAATAGATACTCAGCACTTGGGAGGCTGAAGCAGGACTGCTGCAGTTTCAAGGTCAGCCTGGGCTGCATCGTGAATTCAAGGCCAGCATGAACTACATAGTGAGACCCTGTCTCAAAGAAAAAAAAAAGTACTAAATTTGATTTTGAGTACATTAATAAACAAAATTGCTATATGGTCCCAGTTCATTAGATTAATAAAACCAAGAAACTCAGTTTCATTAAAAACACAAAAGTCAGTTATTTCAATATACTGTAATTTGTAGCATATCATTTCTAAAACTCAAAAATGTCACTATAAGTAAGACACGGCAAATTTGATTCATACCTGCATAAATTAATTTTTGACCTGCTACTGGGAAGGCATCCTTTCCTTTTTCAGATTCAATCTTCTCTTTCAGTGCTTTCACCTATAGGAAAAAAATAGTTTTGTTTTTTAAAGAAAATCCAAAATAATCTGAACTCTGAATAAATAATGGAGGACAAAATTTTAATACAATTGTTAATGCTTCTGAAAACCCAAAGTTCATTTCTTTCAATTTATTCTAAAAAGACTCATCAAAAACCCTTATTGATAAGCAAAACTTTAACACCACCTGTCACACATACATAAGATTCTAAAAATGATCAAATTGATTCGATAATTTAAAATAAAGTTTTCAGAATCAAAAGGTCCCATTTCCCATGATGTTATTTCTCAAAAGCTAAGAAAATAAAGTTTTCCAACCTAAAGATCTAAGAAATAGTCTGACCTATAGCAGTAAGAGTGTTTCAGTATTAAAGGCGAAACATGAATGTTAAAAGGCAAATGATTGACAGGTATTTTCAAAGCTTAGCCAAGGCTGAGAACCACTTGTCTGACTACATGATTAATTTTTTAAAAGTCTCACCTGAATAAGGAACTGACTTTTAGGGCTTCTTCAATTCTTTTAACATTATGTGAAAAATAGGCTCATTCCAAGAATTTAGAGTTAAGTTCTTAAATTGACAAGAAAGGGTGCCTTAGGAGTAAAAAAGGCAAGCAGCCACATTATCTTACATTAATGGAGCCACGTTACCTAACGATACAAGAATCATGGGGGAAATTCATTTCCTTCAGTTGTCCAGAATACTGAAAATTATCTAAATTGACTAACCCAAGCTTTACATGAAAAACCAGCTGACAGAAAGGAATATAAAGATAGTTTCTTTTGTACAATTGAAAAGTGATGGAGTCCATTTCCAAAATAAAAAGAATCTTCATTTAGCTTCAAATATATTAACATATAAAATTTCATACAATCCTAAAAACTCTGGGGCCAATGGAGATATCCTCCACTCAAATTTTATAGACGAGGAAGTACAGGACAAATCACCTGCCCACATCACCTACTTCTCAGGTAGCTAGAAACCCAAATCATCCCTGGCTCCTAACTTTAGAGCATTTTGTAAATACCGTATGAGTCACTCTTGATAACTTGATCTTCCTAAAATGAGTCGTAGTATCACTACTATTTTGATGTTCCCCAGCATCACAGAACTTTCAACACACTATTTTCCACTGTTTCAAATTAAACCTAACAAGTACATATTTAAAAAAAATCTCAAAAGGTCATCTCAACAACTGTTCATTCAGGATATAAACTATGTTTTCCTTCAGTATACTGTATATCACTTTCCTATTAGTAAAACTATTTCCTATTAGTAAAACTGTAAGCCAGGCATGGTTCAGAATTAAAAACAAAATATAAAGAGCTCACAACTTCTTTAACAACTCTGATTCAGCCTTGCCTTAATACTCTATCTGGTGAACTGCAAAGTTAAAAAACCATCGCCTTGCTGGTAATTGATTAGCTCAGTAGCATAAGTGCCTGCCTGGCAAATGTGAGGTCTTAAGTTCAATCCCTGATACCAAAAAAAAAAAAAAATCGCCTTTTCTCAGAGGCTTTATGAACAGACTCCAGCCATCTTCTACTAAGCCAAATATTAGATATGCAAAAATACTTAAAACACTATTAATCTCCTCACTGCTTTATTGTTACTTTGGCAAATATTTTTCACAAAATATTAATTAGAATACTTAATGAATTATTTTAAAATTAGCATTTAAATGCTCTCAATTTTAATCTCTAATATGGTAAATATTGATAAATATAAGCACATAAACAAGTTATTTTAGAGTCCTTTAGTGACTTTTTAAGTGAAAATGAGTCTTAAAACCAGGAAGTTTGAGAACTGCTATCCTACATGCTAAACGACTTGCCCAAAGTCAATTAAATGATGGCAGAGCACTGCCAAAGTGAGCTGTGGGAAAGGGCAAATTTCCTCTCCATCTTTCTTGTTCATAGAAGTAAAAAAGATACAGTACTTTCAAGTGTGATTACTTGGTGAAAAACACAAATAAAACTGCAGACCATGTCTTACCATGAGTGAACCCAATTCTCAGAACAGCAGAGTGGTTACTATATAGAGAGCACTCAATTATCATGTGCTGAATGCATAAATGAATATGAAACTTATTCATGAAAGAAAAAATATTTGAAATGAAAAGTAAAAAAATGAAACATTAGGAATCTCATTCCTGACAAGTTAGAATGAGGCAATTAAGACAGCTTTAATTAAATATAATCATCTATCTAGATAATATACTTTTATTTCCAGTATCAACATAATGTTTATTTAAAACATTTAGGTAACAAAGAATATTTGATACTTCAAAAAACCTAAATAAAGCCGGGGTTGGTGGCACACGCCTGTAATCCTAGCACTTGGGAGGCTGAGACAGGGGAAAATTGCAAGTTCAAGACCAGCCAGAACTGCATAGCAAAAGAAACCCTGTTTCAAAGACAAGAAGGGCAGGGACACAGCTCAGAGGCATAAGCGCCTGTCTGGCAAGCGTGAGTTCCATCTCTGGTACAAAAAAAAAAAAAAATTAAAAAAAGGACAAAAAACCCAAACCCAAACCCAAACAAACAAACCCCCACCAAACCTAAGTAGCAAGCATTAGCTTTGTTAGTAAAGAAAAAGAGATGAGGGAACAAGAAGAAAATCCTCATAAATTAAGAAAAATAGGATTAAACCAGAAAGAGAGAAAAAGAAAGCAAGCAAGCCCGTCTCATTTAGTACTAAATAACTTTTGCTTCAAAGACTCAAACCTGGGATTAAAGAATACTAAGAACCTAATAATGAGAATTCTGTAACTGCACGAGTTGACTAAAGCAGTATTCATGGACTAACCCTAAGTGCGTTCATTATTTAATAAGCCAAGCTACAACTTGAGTAGGAAAAAACAAGATAAACAAAAAGAAAATGGAAATCAATTAAGAAAAAAAGGTCCAAAAGAAAATGAACAAAAGACAGGGTCAGGTAATGCACAATAACAGTCAACAGACAGAAAAGTTCAATCACATTAATAACCAAAAGCAAATTTTGACGTCACACATATCATTAATTCAATATACAGTAGGACTAGAAAGATTGTTTTGAACAATCTGGAGGCTGACAAGTATGAAGAGATATACTCTCAGAATGGGAATATTAGATGATTAAAATTTGAGGGGAATATGCCAAAATACCTCATAAATTTTAAGGGGGAGCATTCAAAACATTACTTCTGGTAAATTATTAAAGAGAGTAAGTGAACTAGACTTTCAGACAGGTTCAATAACGTGTCCAAAATTTTGGCATTGTTCTTTCACTTCAACATGAAAATGAGTTAGTTCCAACAGGCTGAATCTTATCATCCAAAAAACTGCTTCACCTTTGAAACTATGTGACCAATTACTCTCATATACCTACCAGCTCTCAACAACTCTTCACTATACTTCATGCTGAACCTCCTGATAGTCTGGTTCCAAGTCTCTATTGTACTTTCAATTTTCCCTACTACTCTACTCAGCTTAGCATCATGGTTCCCCTTCTACATCACCTTCTCTCTCATCTTTTACCTTCTCTTGTGTTTCTGTTGCTTGGCAGGCAAAATTCCTTACTTGGGCCAACATGACTCAATTTAGTGCTTCACTTAGCTAACAAATCTCAACCTCTTACCTAGTTGATGATCTATTCCCATTTATATGCAGTCTTCTAAGTGTTCCCTAAGAAACGAAAAGGTATACTAAGCCCTCTGTTCCACTGCTTAGCCCTCTTTTTCAAACCTGAAGATTAATAGCTTTTCTTATCTCTGTAGATGTTCACTTTCTATTTTATATAAAACACAGCCTACGAAGGGCAAACATTTCATAATCCCCAGTCTCTCTCCTCCTAGTTATACTGTCCTCCTGTTAGGCTCAAGTATTCTTCAAAAAATTAAATACATACACTGTCTCCACTCACCTGTGAGCATACACCTAATTACTCAAAAGTGTCCAATACAGCAATGATAAAGGAACAAGGACTTTATTCTCATTTTTCTGCTCATTTCCTCTAGTAGTGCCTACCCTCACAATTCAATTAGGACTGCTTTCATCAACATCACTCAATTTTGTACTATCTCAATTATTAGACATGCCTTAATCCTTTTCTATCTTATCACATGTGACAGTGCTCACCTGTCCCTCCTTTTCATGCAAATACATCTGTATTTGTAGCCTAGGTCACCTCTGACCTTCAGCTCTGCCTGCTCAGTTGTCTACTGGACAACTCTAGTGGCTATTCCACGGGCATTCCAAACATAATACATTTGCGTAATGTATTTCTAAGACTAGTTTGATGAACTCTTTCTTAACCCAATTAAATTGAGTTAGAACAGCTTAGAAAAAAAAAGCACTGTTATTTATTTTTTGCATGCTTTAAGGAAGCGTAGCAACTTTGCACATGGCTTCCCTTGGAACAGATGCTCCTGCAGTGGATACAGTTGTAACTCTTCTAACTATACAAAGCCCCCTGTCACTGCTATCCCTCAGGTAAATCATCTCAATGGAATGGCTGTAAAACTAAATACCATGGTTCTACTAAATAAAGAAGTGTACTTTTTTGGGGAGTGGGGGCTGGCGGTCATAAAGTCTCACTATGTAGTTCAAACTGGTCTTGAATTTACTATGTAGACCAGGCTAGACTCAAACTTATGATCCTCCTGCCCCAGCCTCCTGAGAGCTGGTATTACAGGCCTGTGCCACCATGCTCAGCGTCAGGGATACTTTATCCAAGGTAGATACACAGAACAGGGACTGACCTTTCACCTTGTTTATTTTACCCTAAAGAATGTGACCTTACCAACTCAACTATAGACAAAGTAAAGCTAATGCTTAAGAAATCAAACATTTTTCTAATCACATACTTCTTTCTTATGAAGTTACACATTTTAAAACAAAAAGATAATATTAAACAATGTGGCTTTTATCCCTCCCCTAAAGGGAGACAATCAAAATATAGTATTTAAAAGTACTGACATGATCCTTGAATAAAATGGATTTGAAAGAAAAAAAAAAAACTCACCTTCCAAAAAAAAAAAAAGAGAGAAAAAAACCAACACAAGCCAAGTGTGTTGGCGCACAACTATAATCCCAGCACTCGCAAGGCTGAGGCAGGAGGGTCATTGCAAGTTCAAGACCAGCCTGGACTACAAAGTGAGTTCAAGGCCAGCCTGAACTGCATAGTGAGACCCTGTCTCAAAAAGATCAATCAATCAATCAATCAATCAATCACCAACACAGAGCTAAACTTCCTAATCTGAAAACTACAGTGCCATTTCCATGGCACTACTCTAGCTCAGGCCAACAGCAGCCATATCCCTTATGCCAATGTTCTGGTCAACCATGAATAGCATATGTGATGACAGAGCTGAACAATTCCTAGCAAACACTGCTGTAGGGCAATGCAATACTCAAGTATTTGTGGTGAGGGAGGTGCTAAAAAAAAATCTGTGCTGTCATATGAAAGTCTGCACATACCATTATGTTTATTATGTTAATAAACAACTGTTTTAATCATCATTTTAGAGAGAACTCTTTCTGCTTGATTAGTATAATGTGCAAACAGCAGCCTCATACACCTCATCTTTACCATACTTGAGGCCACACTAATGATTGACCTATATCACCTAGGTTTGTGTAAGTACACTGTAATAAGATTTCTAAGAACAAAGTCATCCTAACATTTCTAAGAATGTATCCCTATTGTTAAGCAACTGCACAGGTGTCATCATTTCTGTTCAACAAATACAGGTTTTATGTTCAAGATATCAGAATAATATCTTGTAATAGCCCCATGAGAGTAGTATGTGTTGCCATGTCAGTATTCTTATATAGTACTTTTGATAAAATATCTAGGACTACTGCTTATTGAGTGGGTACATAACTGAAGCCATAGAACTCAGCGCCTAATGTTGGTGTATCTTTCCTTATTTTGTAACCATGCTGTTTCTCAATATTGTTATAACTATGTGCATAGTAAAAAGAAATTTGTAAGCTTTGTAGTCCTGAAGTAGAGGGTTGAAGGAACAGGTAACATGTGCTATATACTGCCACGGACCCGCCAGTATACCAAGAGCTCACAATACAATCAGTGATGTGCCACATCTGAAGATTCAATTGACTATGATAGAAAATATTGGAAAAAGATCTGCTTTGAACCCTCTTGCAGCCCCCTACCCTATATGAGGTACGTTAAATAGATTGTTTTCTCGGCTTAAAAAAAAAAAGAAAATATTGGGAAAAGAAAAAGCTTTTTTCATGTCATTTTATTCCCTAAACAATATACTATAGCCATTACTTATACAGCATTTATATCATCATCATCATATAAGGTATTATAATCTAGAGAAGATTTAAAGTATATGGGAGGACATGAATAGATTGTATGCAAATACTGAGGCATTTTACATAAGAGACTTGAGTGTGAGGATTTTTGTTCCAGGGGAATGTCCTAAAACCAAGTGCCTATGCATACAAGCAATGACTGTGATTAAGTACTTTAATCTATACTACAGCTCCATGACACTGTACTAGTCAGCCTCTAAGATGGCTCTCCATGACCAACGACTCCTGTCACACTGAACTATGGCTAGTTACAATTTAAAAAGACCAGCCAAAGAACAAGCATTGTCAAAGCCAAAGAACATGACTTCCAATTATGATTTATATATAAAAGCTTTGCTCTTAAGATCACTCATTGGGAGAAACTGGGAAAAAACAGTTGCCATGGTAGGAGAAAACTCAAGCAGCCTGGGGAAGGGCTATGTGTGTGTGGGGAGGAGCGATGTTGCTAGTCAATACCAAGTTGCTGCTCACGTAAGGAACTCACTCTTGAAGGGACTCCTCCAGTCACAAGTGCTTCCAGCCCTTAAAGAAACTTTAATAGGAGAGACTCGGAGTAACACCCACCATAAGCTGTCCCTAAATCTCTGACTCAGTTTGTTTTAAACCACCAAGTTTATAGGTAATTTGTCACACAGTAATAAGTAACTAGTACACGGGTAGGTAAAATTACCCTTATTTTCTAATGGGGACACTAAAGCACATGAAATGAAAGGTTAATAAGTATATAGCCTCTGGAGGTAGACTGATTGAATATGTATCCTTGCTACTTACCCAGATGAGTATCATTATTTGTGAGAAACAAATACTACTAATACTTGTGACCACTGATTCAGGTATTTTTAAGGCAAAGTTTGCCTTTGATCCATAAATTTCATACTGACATAGTATGTGCACTGTTCTTAACACTAAAAACTGAAACAAATCTAAACATCCATCAAAGTGAACTGGCAGCTACTGCATGGATATTCATTTGAATACTATACAGTATTAATGAATGCATGAAATACATATGGGAAGCCAGTGGTTAAACAATTACTACTTTAAAAAAATGTAGTTTTGTTTATGTATTATGTGTAGATATGTATTTTTAAAAAGGAATTGAGGGATAAAGTCTACAGTGGTTATTTAACTAGAGGCTATGTTTTTCACTATTTTACTTTATTTACTATGGCAAACCAGATTTAACTTAAAAGAAAATTAGTGTTTAAAAGAAAAATTTTCATTGTACCTTCCTGCACCTGCATCAATACTAAAGTTACACCAGAATATATCACAATTCTGAGACTAGGCACTGAAAAAACTCCTTGAGATCTCAAGTAGTTCCATGTATTAAAATCAACAATACGGCTATTTCCATGTTGCTATCTCCACCCCTGATTTCTCTCTGTAATCAAGACCCTTAACATGTATCACCTTCACCTGAATGTTTACTAAGCATCTTAAACTTAAATCTTGAGTTCCTATCCCAAACACTAACATTGCTCCTTTCTCAACTTTCCACATCTCAGGAAAGAACTGAAGTATATGACAAAATTTATAACCAAACTCCAGGTGTAATCTTTGACTCAATTTCTCTCACTCCAATCTATCAAAAAAATCCTCAACTCTACCCCTTAAAACAAATCCTAATTCCACCTCCATACTCACCACTCTGGTCCAAGTTGCAATTGCTTAAAACTATTGCACTAGTCTAATAATTAACTGGTGGTCTTGCATTCCTTTTTGCCCACCCTATCTATTTATTCTCCATACGCCACTAAAGTAACCTTCCTTAAAAAAAAAAAAGAAAACAAAAATCTTAAATGAAATAGTTCTCCCTTGCTTACAAAGACTTCCATTTTAATCTTGAAAAACCTAGTCTGAAACACCCTACCATGGTTTGGCCACTTGCTTATAATCTCCTCTTTATTCACCTCAGCAACAGAAGTGCTGTTTGTTTGTTTGTTTGATTCCCAAAACAAATTGTTAAAGGTCTTTGCCCTAGTAGATCCTTACCCAAAACACTCCTTATTTCTGAGTGCTTATTATTCAGATCTCATCTTAAATGTCACCTTATTTAAAAAGCCCTTCTGTGAGTAGTCAATTAAAAGTAGCAACACAGTAAAGCACTATCACATCACCTTGCCCTACTCAGTTTTTCATGTATCATTACCTAGTTATTTAAATGTTGTTTTTACTGTCTTAGCTCACTAATAAGTATTACATCTAATAAGTATTCAACAAATTGTTAAATTAATCGACATGCAAGTACACTACACTGAAGGATGTTCACCAAAGAATGTTTTCAATGCATTTGAAAGATCCTTATTAAATGTCTACTGTGTGCTAGGCACCTAGAGAGCAAAAGTCTAGCAGAAGTCAGACACAAGAATGTTCGTCTGCAATCACACTTGGGAGCCTGAGGAAGGAGGATCACAAGTTTGAGTTTTGCTCCAACCAATTTAGCAAGACTCTAGCTCAGTGGTAGTGTGACCCTGGATTCAGTCCCCAGTATCCTTCTCCCCAAAACCTTCCATAAATGATGGCTGATTTTCCAGTTTCTCCTGTTATTTGCTTTATCAATATTCAAAGAACCCTTAATTTTACCACTGTTGTATATTTTAATGTATTCACTACTCAATACCTTAATAACCTAGGAAACTTCTATTACAAGGCACTGTGTATCTAGCGTGACTTTATGGAAAATACAATAAACCCTAACAAATCATTCATAAATGATGGCTAACAAATACTGTATACGGAATACTAAAGCAGCAGTCTTAGCATCCTATCTGTTCCTTATTTTAGATCTACTGCTAATGTCCCTGGTTACACAGTATCACTACAAATTAGAAACAGCACACTTAAGACTCATACATTATTAATATTTTGTTTCTTTTTCTGCTGGAATTCTAAAGCACTGTAAAAATAATATACATTAATCAAAACTCAAGTAAGGGCTGGGGTGTAGCTCAGAGGCCGAGCACTCCCCTAGTCTGCATGTGACACTGGCTCAATACATACCACTGCTAACCGCCCCCCCAAAACCAAGACATTGGCTTGAAAAACATTTTTACAGTATTAATTTTTACATTTATGTTAATGACACTAAAACAAATTATATTTATATAAATGGCTAACAAAAAGTGAAGCCACTGAGCTTACTGAAAACATACAATGCAATACTTTAACGGTAAGTGTAGTTAAATAAAAGCTTTGGTAAGATAATGTATGTGTAAACTGAATTGTGAAGAATTACACAAATCTTACACAGCATAAATATTCCAGTTCCACATGGAGTATGTGTAACTTCAATAAACCTACGTATTTACACAAAATATTCTTTAAGATTTCATAATTTTGGAATTCTGAGTATTATAAACTAATAAAGTTACCGTGGGACCAATATTTATCACCACAAAAAACCAAAGTAAAAGAAGTACTTTTATGTCATTTCGTCTAAAATCATTGAGACAACTGCATTTTAACTTTCATCCTTCAACTTACAACACACAAGGCAGCAAAAGAACAGCCAAGAATTTGTTTCTATTAGTAATATCAGTCCACAAAGTGTTGACAGTTACTTCTGAGGACACCGAAAAGTTTCTCATAGAAAATTTCTGTAGCTTCTTGATCTTTAAAAGTTTACAACAGGGCCGGGCGTGGTGGCTCACGCCTGTAATCCCAGCACTCGGGAGGCTGAGACAGGCGGATCATTGGGAGTTCGAGACCAGCCTGGGCTACAAAGTGAGCTCAAGGCCAGCCTGAATGGCATAGTGAGACCCTATCTCAAAAACAGGGCTGGGGATCTAGCTCAGCGGTCTAAGTGCCTGCCCGGCAAGCGCAAGGTCGTGAGTTCAATCCCCGGGGCCGCAAAAAAAAAAAAAAAAAAAAAAGTTCACAACATACAGTATGTCTAGTAATAATTTATTTTTATTTATTTTTGGTACTCGGAACTGAACT
>RJWT010037888.1:0-12959 GCA_004365215.1 Cuniculus paca
TTAAACTGGGCAGATCATTGGCTTGAGATCCAGATTCATCAGCCCTGGTGAGTGAAGGTTGAGATGCGAGAAATGTGACAGCTCTTTGTAACTCCTAAGTTACATGACTGGGTTTTCTATTTTTTTTTTCAAAGAGAATATAAATGAGAGGACTTAACTTTCCTCATTCTGACAGGGGATGGGTGTACTGTATATGGGTTTCATTGAGATTAAGTTTATATACTCTGAATTTACCTGTTTGAAGTACAACATTCAGGGTTGGTTTTTTGCATATTCTCATACTTTTGCAGCTGTAGCTACTGCACAGTAAATAACCACTAGTGGTTGCTCTCCATTCCTCCTTCCCAACCCTAAGCAACAGTGGTCTACTTTGTGTCTCTGGATCTATTTCTGGACATTTCAGATAAATGGATCACACAGTGCAGTAAACACAGTGATCTTCCACAACTGGTTTCTTCCACCTAGGATGACATTTTCTGGCCTCCTCTATGTTATATTGTGTATTCCTACGTCAGCCCTTGTTAATGAATAACACTGTACTACATGGATGTCATATTGTTTATCAGTAGATGAGTTTGGGTTATTTCACTTTTTCAGGTATTAGGAGTAACTCTGTTATGAACATTCACGTACAAGTTTTCGCAGAACCACAGTTTCATTTCTCTGGGGCAAAGGCCTACAAGTGGAATTTCTGGGTCATAGAGTACATGTTTAATGTTTTGAGGAACCCCAGACTGTTTACCAAGTCACTGTGAGGACTCTCAGCAGCAGTGCACGAGGGCACCAATTTCTCTACGTTCTCATCAGTACTTGGCTGAAGGCAATGTGAACACTCAAATTGATGGTGATGATGATTGTACAATACTGTAAGTTACCAAAAATCACCGATTTGTATATGTTAACAAGGTAAAATTTATGGTGAATTGTGTCTCAATAAAATTGTTGCTAAAAACAGTCAATCAAACAAAAATAGCAAATAAATGCCAGAGAGCAGGAAGGATAACTGAAGACCAGGTGGTCTGAGAAGGTTTCACGGGCAAATGCTCTGTAGTTCATTCATTCATCATTCATTGCTCATTCACAAAGTGTGCAGAGTAGCCAGCCATTATTCTAGATGCCAGTCTACAACAGTGAGCAGAACAAAGGCCTTCATGTGTAGAATAAAGCATAGTAAGGAAATGGGAAGAGCAGGGAAGGGGCTGGACATGGTAGTCAGGGAAAGTCTGTCCTAGGAGGTAGCATGTAAGTGGAGATTGAGCAGAAAATGGAAGCAAACCATGTAGGAGACCAGAAGAGCAATCAAAACAGGAAGTGTAGACAGTGCAAAGCACCAGGTAGTAGAAGACCTATGCATTTGAGGACCTGTGAGAGGAGATAGATTAGAAGTCCAGGCCAAGTTGGCAGTTGAAGCCATAAAAAGAGCTTTGGATTTTACCCCCAGCCCAATGAGAGACTGCCGAGCAGAGAAGGTGGAAGTGATTTAGGGTTTAAGAGGATCATTATTTGTTCTGTAGAACCAACTGGAGGCTCAGAGCCCAGCTGGGGGGGCTGCTGCAATAGCTCCAGTTAATAGGTGAGGACGGCTTGGAAGTGGGTGGAAGCAGGAAGTTAGAGCGAGCAATAGATCTGGGTCAGATTTTAAAATGAAACGTTTCCATTTATGCTTCTATCACCTTTTGCTTGTAAATTGTAAAAGCAGAGGTTTCAAGCTACTGACCCGGTATGTGTGTTTTTCTGACTACGTGTTTTAGTCAGCTTTATCAAGGTGAACATACATATTGTAAAATTTGCCAACTGTAAATGTACAATTCGATAAATGTATACAGAGGCTTCATGTACCAACTTCTTGATGCAGAACACTTTTATCTCCCTAGAAAGTTCCCTCCTACCCATTCGCCATCAACCCCTTCCCTGTCGCTACAGTTTGTCATATAAATGGAGTTGTGGGTCTTTGGTTTCTGGCTTCTAGGACAGTGTTTCTGAGATCTACACTGTTACATGTATTAGTAACATGTACCTTCTTATTTTATACAATGGAATACAGTAGACTATAGTTTGCTAATTCATTTACCAGTTAAATGCGTGTTTGGATTATTTCAAAGTTTTGGCTATGATAAAGTAAGCTGTTATGACCATCTGAGTACAATTTAACTTAGGCCTACAGCTAACTCATCAAGCTGGTGTGTGGTAGGACAAATCAGAATGTTCAGTTTCTATTTCTGACAAAACTTCAGAGAACCGACAGTAGTCCAGGAGGATGAACGAAGTTCACTATTGATTCTGTAACACCGTAACACGTGATAGAGTCAAAATATTTTCAACAAGTACCTGCTGATGGATAGTATGATGAATGGAATGAAAGGCTTCACACACCTTGTATTTTCCCAAGCCTTCAAATTTTCCTGAAAAGACTTTTCCTGTTCTATGCACATTATTCAAACATCAATTGTACTACAGCTTAGCAGATTCTGCTTCAGATTATACTTAGTGTTGTCTCAGTTTCTTCAGACATTCCACTGTTCTGTTTGGACTATTCCCAAGGCCAGTTTCACAGTCACTTTAAATACATGGCATTAAGAGCCTCAAATAAATAATACTAATTAAACAGCATTGGCAATTCATGAAACGCTAAGGAAAACCACTTGAAATAATTTCCCTTGGATTCTAACTTTTACTAATATTTTTTCCCTCATTCTCCACACTCCTCACCTACACTCTCATAGTACTGAACAAGTTGTCTCAGGATGTATCTAGTCAGCTGCTGCAATCAAATCCAGTTTTAACTCGCCATTAGTGAATGGCTTTCCTTAATTCGGCTAACAAGCCACTTGGAAGCTTCTTCTATTGGTGATTCGTTTGCATTCCTTACATTTGTGAAGAAATTCTGATGCAATAAGATATTGTTTTAAATGTCTCACATTAGCCAAAACATTTCATTTAAAATTTCTGATTTTTTGATGGTGGTTCTATATTTTTGGAATATTGTGGTGACTGCTTATCTGTTAACATAAACATATATCATCTTTTTTTTTAGCATGCTTATACAATGCTTTGCTATCCAATTCAAAACCCAAGAGTTCCTGTTCTATCTGTTCAGCCTGTATAATGGTGTCACTCCTCCTTCTGCCAAATTCTGCTTCTGCTGGTGCCCTTACACAGGCATAGATGCTAAGTGCACATCCTAATAATGTCTATGTACTCCAAACAGTCTCAGAGCCTGCTTCCAAGAGAAGGAGGAGTGTAGAAGTGGCCTAAGAAAGCAGGTGATGTGAGCGAACTTGGAATTAGTGTTATGCTTTGCCACACTGGCACTGAGGACCTCATCACTGCTCAGAGCTAGAACACAGGCATCCCTCAGCACAAGGGGATGGTCCAGTTGTTAAATGTCTCACTTGCAGTGGATTGAGATGGTTTGCTTCTGGAAGGGAATGTATTAAGACAATCGAGGAACATGGGTAAGATAATAACTACAAAAAGAAGGACATGGGGTAACAACTGTTAAAGTCCCCTAGGATGCTTTAGGGAAATACTATAAAACACTAGGAATGACTGACAGGTAACTGAGAACCATGCATAAAAGTTAGCAAACCTCCCTGACAACATGCAACAGGGCAAGCTTCAAGGATTTTGCCTTTTAAGTATCATTTTCCTTTTCATTTACCAGTATTGTCCCTGGAGAAACCAGATGGAGCCTGGAGGAGGCAGGCAGACAGTGGAAGACACAAACTATGTGTTAGCCCTATGGCAGCCAGCCCTCCAGTGCTGGTGTCTTTACTAGAATGGAGGAACACAGCCTCAAGTACCTTTTATGTAGACAGCTCCTTCTATCCCTGGGAGAAAAGCATGTTTGAAACAGCATGCATCCACATGGAACAAGCAACAGTATATATTTACAGTTTTGCCCCGGGGCTATGGTAACCGTCAGCATCTGTCATAACACAGTCTGTAAGAGATGTGGGCCATCTGGACACACTGAAGAACATGGCATTGATCTTTTACATCAGTGACATCACACTGATCCTGCAGATGGACACAGGGTGGCTGGTACATTAGAGGCCTTCACCTGGCACATGTGCTCAGAGGGTGGGAGATGCACAGAGGGGCCTGCCACATCAGGAAGATGTTTACAGGTCCAGAGTCAAGGGCGTGCCAGGACATTCCATCCAGAGAAAAGGACAAATGATTGCATCTTGCACTTCCCACCATGAAAAAGGAAGCGGAAGGCCCAAGAGGCCTCTTTGGGTTCTGGACACAATGTATTCCACGCCTAAAAATACTGGCTCAGCCTGTATACCAGGCTATGCAAAGGGCTGTCAGCTGTAAGTGGAGCTCAGAGCAGAAAAGACTTGCAACAGGCCCTGGCTGTCGGCCAATCCTGATACTTGGCTATTTGCGTTTTCTCAGTGCCACTAGTATTAGAAGATGCTGTGTAAAGTTTACAGCAAACTCCACTGGGAGAATCCCAACACATCCTCCTGCACCATTACAGCAGGGCCATACGATATGAAGCAGAGATTTATGGACCTTTTGAAAAATACTCGTAGTGTCCTACTGGACCAGATCATATGACAAGTGACCACACAGCAGGCGTCATCCATCAAGAACTAGGTTCTGTCAAGCCCAACAAATCACAATGTCAGACAGGCAGCAACAGTTCATTGTAGGGTGAATGGGCACCTCTGGGGCTGAGTACAGTTATGACCAAAGGGCACAGCAAGATGCATAGGCTGGCAGCCTGGACCCTGTACCCATTGCTGTGCCTTCCTTTTCCCCTCCAGTTCAGACTGTAGGTAGGATCCCTTACAAACTTCTGGCCAGCAGAGGGAAAAATCTCATATGCGGTTTACAGAGGTTCTGTGAATTCAAGTCAAGAATAGAGAGCACCTGCACTGCAGCCCCACTTGGCAGTGACCTTGAAAGACAGTGGTGAAGGGAAACCTCGTGGGCAGAGCTTCTGCAGTGTGCTTGGCTATCCATTTCATGTGGGCAGAGAAGTCTACAAATTAGGTACTGATGATGGGTGTAGTGATGAATGGACTCCTGGGCTCACAAGTGGCCTGGAAGAAAAAAGATGGGGGGACAGGAGATATGGGAAAGAGGCATGAAGTTAGGTATGTGGACTGGGGGCAGAGTATGAAGATCTCTGTACATCACATGTTAATGCCCACAGAAAGCCTCTTCCATGGAAGAGGCAGCAATAACTAGGAAGACAAAAATGTCTTGACCATCTAACCTCAGCTAGACTCATCATCAGCCACAATACACCCGGTGCCCACGGTGGCAGAGACAGAGGCAGATGAGCCTAGCAGCATGGGCTCCCACTACAAAGGCTGATCTGGCTTCTGCTGTGCTGAATGAGCCTCTGTCTCTGGTGACAAGTTGACCATGGTGAACCCTGGCACCCTGGCAGAGCTACGATTCATCCTGACAGGGCTAACTACATTGTGGGTACTGTTTACCTTTCCTTCCTGCTACCCCTCAGCACCACTGTTCAGAGTTAATCCAGTATCTGATTCACCAGCACTAGATCTCAAGCAACACTGCACCTGGTCATGGTCCCAATTTACTTTTTGCAATGGAGGTGCAGAAATGAGTCCATGATCACAGGACTGCCTGAGCAAGTCATGTGCTGTGTCATCCAGACCCTGCCAGACTAACAGGTATTGGAATGGTCTGCTGAGGGCCCGCTGGCACCTGCAGCATGGAGGCAGCACTTTAAGATGGGGTTCATCTTCTGGGATATCACGTGCAACTTCGATCAATGACCTTTATATCGCGCTGTGACTTGGCCCTGCAAGATTAAAGGTTGTCATCTCCAAAGTGAGGGAATCTTTCACCAGAAGACTCAGCAAGAATCCTATTGAGCTGTTGGCTCCAGTAGCTACCTGGACACTTTGGGTGTCTTATACCAGGGACCCAAAGACAAGGAGGAGTCACTATCTTGTCCCGGAGGACTCATTGGGTGCCTCTCAGCACTTGTTGCCCAGCTGTGACAGAAAACAGGCAAGCACAATGTAGCAACCCTGGCTGGGGAAGGGCCTGGTGTTCAGGCCCAGAACCTTCAGGTACAAGGCGTAACTCAAGTGGAGATGTGGGCAGATGGAGGGGAGTCTAGAATCGATGACAAGGAGATAACAAGCACCAGTGTTGACACTCAGGTAACGGTAGCACTGGCTTAGTCCGTCTCACCACCTTCCTCTTCTGTTTCCACCAGGAATCCTGGAGGGGCTGCTTCTGAAACTGACCTGTTGACAGAAAAAGAGGGTTTTCCAAGCAGATCAGAGGCATCCTTCAAGAGCAGACTGTGGCAACTCTTCCTTTATCCTCCTGCTCTTTCTCCTTGTTTCCTCTTTGGACAAATATTTCTACAGTTCCTCACTGAGCAGCCACAAATATGAGCCAGGTAATGGAATCTACATGTCCTGCTACCAAAGCAGTTTGTCACTGAGTGGGAAAGGTAGATGGGTGCTTATAGAGCTGGGCACAATGGCATGCCTATTACTCCAGCAATCAGGAGGCTGAGGCAGAAGGATTGCAAGTTTGAAGCCAGCCTAGCCAGCTTAATGAGATCCTGCCGAGAGACAGAGAGAGAGAGAGACAGACAGACAGACAGACAGAATCCTCTAATGTCAATGGTTTTGTACATACACCGGTATCTGATCTGGAAGCACATGTCTACTACTCTATACCCCTCGCTATGCTGCCCCCTCCCAAAGTCCATGCGTGCTCACAGCAAATCTGGTCAGGCTGTTTCCTGTCATTTTTTCGGCACTGCCGTGCTCTTGAGGGATCCGCCACGGTCCTCAGGTCTGTGGGCTCGGTGCCTCGGTCGTAGGGGCCTGGAAGCTGCCAACTCTGGCGGCGGGGGGGGGGGCGTGAGGGAAGCCTCTTCTCTGTTGTTTTACTTTGTCATGGGTGGGGAGGCAGGAAAGGACGTTACTATACATCCCAAATTTTTACCTGGTTTCTAATAAAAGTCTTTCTGGTTTTTACTTAAGTACCTCCCCTCTTCTCCTACTTCCATGAGCCCCAGTTTGAGTTCAAGGGGCTGGAGATGAAGGCATCGCGGGGCTCTTGGCCCCCAGATTTTCCACAATTGTTCACTGAATTCCCCTGCCCTGGAGAAGTGTAGAGCAGTACGGGGGCAGCACTTCTACTGTGACTAGATGAGCCAGTAAAAGGGAATGGAGCGCAGGGGCGGCCTCTGTGGGGACACAGGATCAGCCGGCTGGCCTGGGGGCCCGACCCCGCGCCCCTCGGGTCCGGAACAGATCAGGTCGAACCACAGCAGCCAGGCGCAGCGCCCCCCGCCCGGAAGCGTCTCACCTTTGCTCCACTTCCAAGCCCCGCCCCTAGCTTTCCGCCGTCCTTATTGGCTGTGCGTTCGCCCAATGGGAAGATGGGAACGGCGAGCTAGCGCCCCAGCCGGCCACCCACGTGGTTCGCGGGTCTCGCGAGAGTCGATCATCCGTTGGGCATCGCCGCCGGGGTCTGGAGATTGAGGCTGAGGGACGACTGGGCCGGCTGCAGCAGAGACCATGTTCCGGGCGGTAGTTCCGGGGCGGCTGCGGCGAGCGGTGAGTCCGGACGGAGGCCGAGTGCGGAAGTCTCGACCTCGTTTGCAGTCCTCGTGAGGGTCTCGCGAAGGTCACCGGCCCGGCGTGTGGCGCGGGCCCAAGGCTCTGGGGTCTGTCCGGCACATCTTCCAGGCGCCCGCGCGGGTCAAGGGTCAGGGGCCGCAGCTCCTCCTCCGCCCCGTCCCCGCCCACCCGCGGCTTCTGCTGGGCACCTGCGGGCGCCGGGTTCCCCGCTCTGGGTGACAAAGGTTGCAAGGCCTGGGCAGTCAGAGCCCAGACCGCGGGATCCCGGAGAGTCCGCCCCAGGCCGGGAACCTACGTCCAGGGTGGGGGTGGCGAGCGACCCATACTGGCTGTGCCGGCCGACCTGCTTCTGGAGCAGCTGGTTAGATAGCCAGAGCATTGTTGATGATGGCAGGTGTCTTGATGCTTTGAGGAGTACTAGATCCTAAGTCCTCCAGCACGATTCTCTTTTCCCTTGGGAGGACTCACAGGACCCAAATACTGGGGAAGAACAGTAGGTGGCAACTGACCAGTTACAAGTCAATCATTTACGTTGTGGCTTTTGTACATTTTTCTAATTTACATTTCGGTTAGGTGAGAAACAGGACTGCCAAACTTAGGTTAAACTTTTTCCTATTATTTTGCAATTCTTCACGTTTTTGTGTGTGGGAGGAATGTAGTTTGCAGTTCATGGATCTTTGTGAGTGTTCGTAGACATTTTTTCCCCCTTGCGCTTATTCCTTGTTCTATAAAAAATCCTGATTGACCTTCTCTTTAAAAGTTCAAGGTCACGGCAGGGATCTAGCTCAGTGGCCTAAGCGCCTGCCTGGCAAGCGCGAGGTCGTGAGTTCAATCCCCGGTGCCGCAAAAAAAAGAAAAAAAAAGTTCAAGGTCACATTCTTCAGGTCTGAGTCTTTTCTTTCCTCCAGGAGATTTTCTTTTTTCCTTAGAAGAAGTAGACATAAACAAGTCAAGAGTCATGTTTTTTGGAAAATTCCAGGAACCAGAGCCATACTTGAAGGAGAATAGTTGTCTCTGCAGAAGTTGGAAAGCGCTTACCTTCATGGGCAGTTTACATGTCTGGTGTAATTGTGGTCGGGGGAATTTGAAACTCAGTATTTTTGTAAAGTTAACAGAAAAGGGAATGGTTAGTTTAAGTAGCTTCTGCTACCCACACAGTTGCCCAATATCGACAGTTTCCAGATCTCTATTGTGGCTTGTGCAGGACTTTGACCTTTACTTGCTTTTAACATTGGAAGTCAAGTTTAGTAGAGGAACTGCTGTAAAGTCATTGGGATGTTTTAGAAGTTTGCATTTCAAGCAGGTAAGAAATAGAATACTTCTAGGATGGATTTAGATATACATAACACATATTTAGCTTTTTAAATTTGGAAAGAATTTCAGACTCAAAAGCTTCAGCAAAGTACAAAGAATTCTCTAAACTCCTGAATTTCACCAACTTACAGCGGTTACGCACATTTGCTTTCTCTTTCTACATAATATAGATTACTGCATTATCTTTCTAAACTATTTGAGATACACTCTTTACTCTTAAATGATTTTATGTGTGTTTTAAAAGAACAAGGAGGTTCATTTTTCCTAACTACAGTATAATTGGCAAAATCAGGAAGTTTAACAATAATGCAATACAATTTTTTATCTAGAGATATACAGATTTTGCTAGTTGTCTTGTTAGTATTGTTTGTAGCAATTTTTCCTGTTCTGGCCTGAGATAGTCCAGATGCCTGGCATAGTTTTAATGTCTCTTAAGTCTTTGTTAGAAAAGTTCCTTGGCCTTCCTTTGGCTTTGATAACTTTGACGTTTTTGAAGAGTACAAGCCTGTTTTGCAGACTGTTACCCAATTAGTTTTCGTTTGCTTCACAGTTAGACTTAGGCTCTGTATTCTTGACTGAGATATCACAGAAGTGACTTTACTATTCTCAGTGTACCATGTTAGGAGGCTCACAGTGTTGGCTTATCACATTACTGGTGATGGAAACTAGTTACTTAGGTTAAGTCATTTAGGTTATGAGTTGTTTGTCAAGTTTCTGCACTCTGAAGTAATTTCTCCTCCCTTTGTAATTTTTAACTACTTGGTGGGAAAATACATTGAGACTGTAACTGGTTTGTTGTGTGCTTTCACTGGCTAGTCTTAGCATCTGTTAATCATTCTTGCCTGAGAAATGATTACTGTGTTGCAAAATGGTGATGTACCATTCCCTCATGTCTTCTACATTTCTTGTATTGTATTCTAATGTATCATGAGGACAAACCTTTTAGAGATGAGTGCCCAAACGGCAAACCAAAACTCACTTATTTATCACAAAAAGCCAACTCTGCAATTAAACCTGAATACTGAAGTTTTAGTTTAGAAAAAACAACTTACACATTAACATCTTTTGTCTTAAAAGAAAAACATGTGTGCCATAGGTTTGCCACCACTGTGCTATATGGAAGAACATTTCCTTCTTGCTTTTTTATGTATTTATGGATTCAGGTATCCTTATTTAGCAGGTTATCATCTCTTATTGCCTTTATTTCTTTGATGCTCAGGTTGTCTCATATTTGAGAAGAGGAAACTTACTGGCCATTGTTTATGTATATATTTATGATACCATAAGATCAAAATGGCTTATCTCAAATCCCCACTTTTGAAATTTAAACAATTCTTTCTGTAACTAACTGGTTTTATTTAGGAAGAAGATTCATTTTTAAAAACCAAACAGTTTTTAATAGTAAAGTTAAGAATTGTCTTTACAAGAAAGTTTATCTTCAACTATTATCACAACAGTGTGAATGTATGCTCAACATGGTGATATACGCCTCTAATCCCAGCACTCGGCAGGCTGAGGCAGGAGGATCTAGGAGATTTCAAGGCCAGCCTGGGCTACATAGTGAGTTCAGGACCAGGCTGAACCACGAAATGAGACCCTGTCTCAAATAAACAAAAAAACAAAGAAAAAAAATGAATGTAGTTAACACTACTAGACTTTACACTTAAAAATGATTAAGATGATAAATTTCATAGGTTTTTTTTTTAACCATACTTTTAAAAAAAGTTTAACTGTAGACTGTTAGAATGTTAGTATGTATCTACGTGTTTGGACTGATTTGTGCCACTCAGCAGTGTCCTTCATCTTTGGAAGGGGCCCTCAAAGTTGTCTGTTAACAAAGTGTTTTGTTAGGTTTTTCTGTCGACAGTACAGAGCCAGAGAGCACACCAAGAGGAAGACAGGCAGGTTTGCAGTTGGTTAGCATCCGTCTAGTTCAGTCTGAATTATTTTATTAATGTGTTTTAAAAAATGATTTGTTGACTAATAAGATGCCAAAAACATTTTATGTGGAAAGAAAGGAACAACTTTCAGGGTTATTGATTCTGTACCATTGGCAGGTGGCAAGAATGTCTGTCAGGTGTGAGAAGCTGTGAAATTGGTGTGAAGGAACCAGTCGTTTTTCAGAGTCCATTGTGCAGCACTGAGGAATAAGATTGAACTCTAATTCACATGCAAGTTTTTATTTCTTTTGAGAGAAGAAAGCTAGTGTTGGTGTGGTTCTAAAAGAAAATTTATTGCACAAAGTGAATTCAGTAAAATTGTGCTTCCTGCCAATTTGTCCTGAGAATCTTGTCTGTTAAAGTGAAATAAATTGTGTTTTTAATATTATAATCAATGTCATATGACATTTCTGGCCATGATTAAAAGCTGCTATATTTCATTACTGAAGAGGTTAGTTTAAGTACAGAAACATTTAAATACAAATTAAGTACAAAAATACATTTATTATTACAAAATGTATGTTAAAATAGGAATAGGTAACTTTATCTTTTTGAGTAGGACTTGGGAAAATTGTATAGATTATTCTTGCTGTTTTATTTTGGGGGAATTAAGAAATAAGGAAACTTTCCCATCTCTTCTCCCCTCTCCCTGCATCCCATGGGTTTCAAAAGATGACTGGGTTTAAATTATCCCTGCTACTTCAGGTTATGAGTAGCTTTTCGGGGGTAAAGCAGGGCATCAGAGCCCAGCTGTCTTTCTTCCATTGCCTGTGATCATTCCTTGAGTGAATGTGCAGTTACAATCCCGGGAGGAACCCCGAGAAACTCAACAGCAAAACCTGTGTCAAGAGGGGTTGAGGTTGAGTAAGAGAAAGGACCAGGTGAATTTGTTGGACTTGAACTCTAAAGGACTGTTGGTTACTTTGAAGAAATGGACTCAGAGTTGTGGTGGAAGTGAAAGCCTGTTTGCTGTGCTGTGAGTAAAGGAGAGAAGGGAAGGTGAGGCAGTGTAATTGGTGTCCGTTCTTTTCAAAAGTTTGATTCTGAAAGGGGGCAGGGAAGAGAACTTTTTTTTTTTTCTTGTTGGTACTGGTCATTGAACCCAGGCCCTCACACTGAGGTGCATCCCCATCCCTTTTTAATTTTATTATTACTTTTTAAATTTTGGGATGGAGTTTCTTTAAGTTGCCCAGGCTGGGCTTGATCTTGAGATCCTCCTGCTTCAGCCTCTTAATACTGGAATTAGAGGCAAGTGGCACTGTGCTGTGCTGCATGATAATCTCTTTAAATTCTCCCCTCAAGAAGTGTGCTGTCTCAGCTTTATAAAGGTGTGTGACTGGTATGCAAAAGAAAAATGTTCACATTTTACTCTTTGGAACCAAGTCTAGTCCGTAGCCTAGATACATTCTCTAAAAGCATAATAGGTGTCTATTTTAATGATTTAACAAATGTATGTACTGCTTAGGCACTCATCCTTATATGTACTTAGATGATGAAGTTATCAGTGGTAGAGGCACAGGTGCTTTTCAGCTTTTGATTATTTTGGGAAGACTTTTCATTTGGTCACTAGGCATTCACCAAGGGCCATCAGAGTGACAGGCACAAGGTGGGTGCTGAGTTCACAGTGGAAAGCAACACAGAGCCCCTCCCTGACCTGACATGTGGTACAAATAGACTGGAGAAGACACACATTGAATACACAATTTGAAGTGTGATGAGTGTTGTAGGAAGGGTGGATAGGTAAAGGGTTAATCTTGCTCCAGGGCTGGAGAGTCTGAAGGGTATCTGTCGATAGTGTTTTTTGTTTGTTTGTTTGTTTTTTGGCACACTGGGGATCGAACTTATGACCTTGCACTTGCCAGTTTAGGCCACTGAGCTAAATCTCCAGCCCTTGTCTTTTTGAGACAGGGTCTCTGTGCCATTCAGACTGACCTTGAGCTCACTCTGTAGCCCAGGCTGGTCTTGAACTCACAAAGATCTGCCTGTCTCAGCCTCCCAAGTGCTGGGATTGCAGGCATGCGCCACCAGGCCCTGCTTGTTGAAGTGTTTTGTGCACTTTTTTTTTTTTGCGTGCACTGGGGATAGAACTTGCAACCTCGTGCCA
>RJWT010037889.1:0-12972 GCA_004365215.1 Cuniculus paca
AGACACTGTGCTAAGTACTGACTCTATAGTCATTTATTAAACAAAACCCCTGCCTAGTAGAGCTAAACTTTGGGGCTGTCTTTGGAATTTATAACCTGTTCAAGTAACTTCATAGACTGGGAATAGGAGTCGTGGAGAAACAGTAAAAGAACATTTCTTCATCCTTCACTAACGCAAGGTTTAGTGAGACTTTTAAATGTGTGATATTCTATTGCTTTCATTGGGGGAAGTCTAAACTGTACCCAGTGCAAAGGATAATGAAATAATTTTGGATTCCTCTGCTCAACAGAGAGAAATTCATTATAGAAAAACAAGTAAGAGTCCATACCCTGGATGGCTCTTTTAGAAATGTAGACCATCAAAATCATCTCTAAATACCCCTTTTAAATCTAAAAGAACAGTCTTGCTAATTAAATGTTTCAAGAATATTATGGCTAGCATATTAATTTTCGGTAAAATTTATGTAGCAGTGGGCTGAATTTTGCATGCTGCCTTATTTTGCAAGTGTTGTGAATATTAATAATTCTTCACTGCTGTGGTCTCCATGTGGATTCTCTTCTAGAAAAGCATCATGACGATTCTGTGAAGTACGCCAGGGAGAGGGCGGCCACCCTCATGTCACTGCTTGGGAACCGTGGCTCAGAGCCCATGAACATGGCGGCTCACCGTAGAGGGCTAGGTGTTCAGGGCCAGCATAAGCACACAGCCCTCCGGCCTTCATTTCTTCAGGGGGAGAAGATGCAAGGCACGTATTTTTACTCTTTGTGGGCCTTTCACATACAATTGCTAGAATTCAATGTTTCACTTAAGCTTTTTGGTTGTATTTTAGGACGTGGTTACGCAGACAGGTTGGTTATGGTTGTGAGCTGATATTGCTGTTACAGGAAGTCCCGCTCTGGCAGCATCTGCTGGGGAACCTTTTGCAGGAACACAGCATGGCCAGCAAAAGGCACTGTTCCCAGGTTGGGCTCCTAGTGCACCCAATGAGGACAGTCAGGAGCGGGGTCAGAGGAAAGCAACCTGGGGATCAAATTCTTGCACTGCCCTTGTGGTGAGGGTGAATTTGACCAGCTCTGTCACCTCTCTGAGCTCCGTCTCCTTCCTTTATGATGATAACGTATCGATTGCCATAAACATTAATGAATTTTATCAACGGCTTAGGGAGCTGGCCTGTACTGTCCATCCATACATCAGTTTCTCTGTGCCCTTCCACACACAAACATTAACCCTGCACATGTTACAAACTGCCTCATACAGCAAGGTGTGAATTTGTCAGAATGAATGGAGAGGTAGGATTTGGACAGCAAAGAACTCGGGAAGTTTAGTGAGTTGAGAGCCATACTTTGGCACCCACTACGTTCAGAGGAAGGTGCCTTGGACCCCTCTCCAGATGTGTCCTGTCTGGGCTATGGCAGCACCACCCCTCCGGCCATCAGCACACCATTTGCTCAGAGGCTGCGGGTGTCCTGGATGACAGAGCTTTCGCCCGCCTGCCCAAGGCCCCAGGTTCTGCTCCTAGCACAGTGAAAGGGAAAAGAATTCCTTGGGTCTTTTTGGGGTTTTTTTTAGATACTTGACTACCTTTGAGAAGCCAGACTTTCCAGAAGTATGATGAGAGGTAACTATACTTCCAGAAAAACAGGTAGAAAAAATTACAGCTGAAAGACAGTCTTTGAACTCGTCTTTTAAACCCGGAGGAGGGGCTAAATGCACGGGTAGTTAGCTAGGGCCCTTTCTGATGGTAATCCATTCCCTACAGGTAGGATTTGTAAAGCTTATTAACAGTTTGTGGAGCTCTGCCTGTGGCTTGGGAAGTCTCCAGTCTTCCTTCACACAGGAAAGGTTTCTATTGCATGGGCACGGGGAACGTATACCACACGTGTAACACACAGACACACCATCACACACCACATGTAACATAGCGCATGCACATAGCATTGCACAGGGCTCAAAGTTGCTGTGGACAGTGCTTCCCCAACCACACAGGAAGCTGCTCGGTCACAGTGCTAGTGCCTCTGTAGTGCCAGATATGCACAGCCTAGGAGTTAGGACAGCTGCCTAGCTCTTCAGTTTGGCTCTGACCGGCAACTCGACAGCAAGTTCCTTTTCAGTTGCCTGAACTGAGCCTGTGAGCTAAGTTCATTCAGTACGTACCAGGAATCCTTTCATAACAACCCACATGTAGCACATTCTTACTTTCATCCTTCCTCTTCAAAGCGGAGGAGAAAACTGATAGTAGAGCCAACCATCTTGGTTTTCCAGGGAGAAGGGCACATGAGGTATGCAGGGTTAAAACCTGTGGAAATCCAGGGTAAACTGAGACTAGTTAGGCACCAACACACAGGCACAGAAAGGCCTCATAACTTCCTGAAGGTCACACAGCTAATGAATAGCTGGGCTTGGATTTTGAACTACCTGAGTAGTTTTGCTACAGATCCCTCAGTCCTGAATTTCCATTTGTCTCTCTATAACTGGCTCAATTCTGACATTATGATTCCCCACCATGATCTGTCTATGAACATAAAGATGAATCAAGGTTAGTCAGGTGTCTTATAAGCCATTAGGTATGTCTTGGTTACTTTTCTCTCATTGTTGAGACAAAATACCTGACACCCAAAATTAGGGAAGGAAAGGTGTATTTCTTACAGTTATGGAGGTTTTAGGCCATATTCAGCTGGTTCCAAGGCAGGGTGGCATGGCTGAGGGGTAGCTGTTCATGGTGGCTGCAAACAGCAAGAGCAAACAGGGCAAAAGAGAAGAAACATGCCTCCTTCCCGACCTTACATTGTATGTCAGCTCCACCCCTGGGTGGGTACAGAACTCATACTGCCAATCCCAGTGCTACACAACAAACCAATCACAAACACTAGATTCAGCCGCTTCCATGACTACATGGGGCTTGGGGGGCCCACCTAGACACAAACCATAACAAGATACGTGGGGACTATTTTGCTTGTCTAAATGACATATCAACTAGGAATAGGAAAAAGGAATGCATTAAAAATCTAATAGTACATTTTTAAAATTACAAGCACAAATCTAAATACACAGGCATGCTACACGGTCCCTACACTGATGCACTCACAGGAAAGATTAAGCAGGACACCCTGTGTGAATGAAGTACAAGGTCAAACTGGGCATTTAGCAAGACCCTGTCTCAAAATTAAAAAAAAGTACAAGGTCAACTTGGGCATTTAGCGAGACCCTGTCTCAAAATAAAAAAATAAAGAAGAGGAGCTGGGGGTGTAGTCCAGTAGTGCAGCATCCCTGGGTTTGATTCCCAGAGCTGGGGAAAAAAATCAAGGGAACACACAAAGCAACAAGAGAGGGTGAGAGAGAGAACATGGCACCAAGGTGGGACACTGGCCGGGAGGAGTCCCAGTTCCATTTAGACCAGATATAGAAGTTCAGGAAGGAGAATGTTCTAGGTGAGATGATAAATGAAAAGGTGACAAAACCTGCTGTGTGGAAGGTGCTTAGGCTAAGGCTGAGAAATAAGAAATGAGGACAAGAAACCAGGTGCAAACACATTTTCCTAAAGAAGAAGCTGGGCAGTGTATTCGCTAGACCATCACCTGCTGGGGTGTTCAATGTGGACAGTTTTCCAAACCGCAAACCCATTTTGACTTTTTTTGTATGAATATGTACATCTGTGTATGCAAAGAGGGAGTAAACAGCAATCAATTTCCATAACCTGGCTGAAACACTTTAAGATTTCAATGTTTCACCACAGTAAAAGGTTATAAAAACAAAAGGCATTTAGATAGATGGTGTGTTCCGTGAGTTATTTTGTGCAAAAGAAAACTTAAATACAGATGCCCACAGGTCAGCAAGTCATGATGAGGGAAACAACGATACATTAAAAATCAAATTAAAAATGACACAAAAAGCAGATACCTGAACAGATCACACTTTACTGATTTCCAGTCTTGCTTTTAACGAAGAGTCCAGTGTGTTGTGTTCTGACAGATCCTACAGAATGAACTTACAAAGAATGAAGGCCTAAGAAGTTTAAATTTTATTTATCTATTTAATTTTTTTTGTTGGAACTGGAGGTTGAACCCTGGACCTTTGCTCGAGGCTACATCCTCACCCCTTATTTATTTTTTATTTTGAGACAGGGTCTTGATAAGTTGTCCAGTCTGGGCTCAAATTTGCAGGTCTCCTGCCTCAGCCTCCATGAGTGATAGGTAGAATTATAGAGATGAGCTACCACACTCCGCTGAAGTTTGAATTTCTTAAATACAGTTATTCAAACTTTACTTGTGCCACAAATTTTTGCAGTACTTTTGTCCAGCACTGGTTTCAAGCCAATAAACAACAGCTGTATAATCAAGAACTTAATAACAGCCATAATCACACGCGGAAATGCCAACATTAAAAACTGACAGTCCTAATAGTTGGAGGTGCAATTCATGAGTGAGAAGAGACTGCATATATTTGCACAAATAATGATAATTTACATTTCTGTGAACTATAGAACGAGTCACTCCATATTTATATATTTATGTGTACCGCTGGGTTGTGTATTGCACTCTAATATTCTAATTACTCCCAAATCAATCTCATTTTTCTCTCTATGGAGGAAAATGAGCTATAGGCTTATCTATGCAGATTCTGCATAGACATCTCACTCAGCATATCAGCCTAGAAGTTTCTCAAAGTATAACTTGAGGACTTCCTGCCTAGAAACCACCAGGGCTGCATGTTAAAATGCAGATTCACAGGTCTTAGCCGCATATAGGTTTAGAGTCAGATTGTACATAGAAACCTCTCTTTACATGCTGCAACCTGGATAACAACCAGCATAGAAAGTACATGAAAACAGGCACTTTCTTCTCACCCAAACGCTCATGATAGTTATAGAATTAACTATGGGAAGCATGATTTTGCATGCTAGATCTTAGAAAGCATGCCCTTCCTAACCCGGGTTCAAATGCAGGCGGGCTGGCAAAAGTGCATGTGCGGTAAAACAGTACATACCCTCAATCCCCTGAAACTGCTTGAGTTTCAGCATGATGTCAGAAATGAGAAGATTCCACACCTGACCTCAAGTGACAGGCCACAGTCAAAGCACAGGCTCATTAAAAAAAAATACTGCGTGTAAAATTACCTTACTATGTGTATAAGGTGCATATAGAATATAAAACGTTTTCCTGTTTGGCCTTGGGTCCAATCTCCAACATAATTCATTATGGATGTGCAAATATTTTGAACTCCAAAACATCTGAAATCTACACCACTTTTGGTCCCAAGCATTTCAGCAAAGGAATACTCAACTTGCACGTGCATGTTACTGGAATGCGTGCTGGTGTGAGTTTTCTCCGTGTGCCATAATGATCTGAAGGCATGGAGCTGTCTGCTGCTTCTTGGGTAATATCTGAGAAAACAACTCTACATTCTGTGCCACAATTAGATCTGGGCCTCTGGGCCAAGTGGGGGCTTAATCAATGCTGCTGAGTGACTCAAGGATTGTTATTCTTCCTCTGCCTTATGATGCACAGAATGGAAATGCTTCCTGCCACCTGCAGAATGCAACTCAGTTTCCCC
The DNA here is from genome assembly GCA_004365215.1 of Cuniculus paca. Taxonomy (NCBI): domain Eukaryota; kingdom Metazoa; phylum Chordata; class Mammalia; order Rodentia; family Cuniculidae; genus Cuniculus; species Cuniculus paca. The sequence continues at coordinate 5,551 of RJWT010037889.1, forward strand.
AAGTGTTAATTTCACAAGAGCAGGAGAACTAAGCTAATGAGAGGCCATCACTGTGCATTAGCCTCAGAGCAGACATCGAATAAATTCATACAGCCTTTTCTTTCTTTTTTCCCCCACAGCCTATTTTTCAAAACCTTCTGTAAATACATTTAATAATCAGTTGGTAGATTAGCATACAAAACGAATCTTAACTAAATTTGAATTCAATCTTTATTTGAGGCAGTGATGGCTAATATTGACTGTTGCATAGAATTATGAGGACCCCCTGAGTTGTCAGCTTCAGCAGAGCCGAGATCTATTTTTTAAAACCAGTTATTGATTTCTGCAAATAGGCTTTCCTTAAGGCGCCTGCAGATCACGGGCTTTAGGTGAAGTGTGGTTAGGTGATGGATAGTGAGGGCAAGTACATTTTCCCTTTGTTCATCTACATTCTTATTAATAATAATATCTTTCATTTATAACTCCTTTCATCCTCAAGCTTCGAGAAGTGTTCCATGGGTATAGTGGTGCTGTATGGAGAAATCCATCACCTGCCCTGCAGGTGGAGCATGGGGATTGTCTAGCCACAATGCTGGGCTGCACCAGAAGGAAGCCTGTGGCCAGTTAGAGCTATTTTAAGGAGACAACTACAGGCACATAAATTGGAGTAGGCTAAGCCCTTTGACCTAGCACCCACCGGTGTATGAAGTGGTCTGCACCTGCTAATGCTATCAAATTCCACAACCACCATGCCCATGCGACAGTTGCAGTGGATTTTGTCACCTCACAGAACTGACCCACTGGTGAGGCTGGTGGCCTGTGATGTGTGTACGGATGTGTGCGTGCTCTTTGTGCATAGGCAGGCTCAGCAGCAATGGTGTCATTTCCTGCTGTCGTGATTCCCCTCCAAAGCTCATTTTCTCATCTCTCTCTTAAGTGCAAAAAAGGCAAATATGGCAGAACAACAGTCCAGTTTAATGCATAAACCTCAGAGGGCACAGTGAGTTTCAGTTGGGTCACAGTGCCACTTATCTGTTGGGTGACTTTGGGCAAGTGGCTTAGTGTTCTGATTGCATAGATGAAATTCAAGCCCCAGCCCCACACTGGAAATCCATCTTTGAACCCCTATGATGAATTTTCATCTGGATGATTTCCTCTACCTTGGCAGATCGACACAGTACAGATATTAAAAATAAGCTGCTTGGTTAAAAAGGAAAATAAGAAAGCAGATTTCAGAAAGGCATGAGTAGGAGAGAATGATGAGTTCATCTTTTAAGTTTCCCTTTGCTGAAGTTTGCAGTCAGGATTTATAGGTTATTTCCTTCAAGTGTTTACTGTAGGAGGTCATTTTTCTCAACATTTGGACATCTTCTGAAATTCTACTGTCTCCAGGAAATCTTGCCATCTCCATCAGCAAAGAAATTGCTGGCTGCTTCTAACCCAAAGGAGAAAATCATATGATAAGTCTCCTAGGCCTCCTGCTAATTAGCAACCCAGGCGCTTCCCACCTGCACAATGCAGACTCAGCCCCATGCAGGGTGTCAGTGTCTTTGTCTCATTCATGACTTTGTGCAATGGTGTCACTCTGTGCTTTGACCTCTCCACATATATTCAGATCAGTGCCTGTGCTTAGAAAGCAAAGTCTTACAAAGTAAGCATCCAAACTGCTTTGTTCTTCAGTGCAGGGACCAGCACTCTGCCATGTCACAGGCAAGTGGATGCTAAAATGTCCCCTGGTGCAACGACTCAGGGTGTGCTATTTTGCTGTGCTCACTGGATGCAGATTATTTTCGACCAGCTCAGTATTGGCTGCATGAGCAAGACACTGGGTTAATTACCTTTCCTAATGGCCGATAAGGATCAAGGGATGGGTGAGCTGGAGTGCTGAGTGGCACCAGCTGCCATTCCCCATTTCCTTGCTGTCCTGAATGTTGTCCATGAGAAGCAATATTAGAAATGACATCCACTTATTGCCACTTTTTCTCCAATGACATGTGGCTCATACCTTTAAGTGTGCAACATTCCCCCTTCTGCTTGTGGCAAGGGAGGAAGCTATGTACTTGCTGCCTACTTGATTATACTCTCCACAGCGGATGCAGCAAACCTAATTGCTGTGGAGAAAATCCTACCTTACAACTGCACTGGCCACATGAGACCACAGAATCCTCAGCTCATGAACTGAATTGCACTGAAGGAATGAACTGAGAAACCGATGCATTCTACAGTAAGCATGGAAATGGAGACATTGGTGAATGAGACAGAGGCTGTCTGAGGCTAAATACCCTGTGATGCCATAGGCATTCATCAGCTAGAACAGTCTTCATGGTAATCCACACATCCTAAGCAGGGGACAAGGAGAGAAAAGAATAAGGAAAAATTTTCTTAGTGGATCTGTGATTGGTATACATGGAGCTAAGTCTTAGAAAGAAATATTTGCTTCTCTGATTTCTTTTTCACCCTGAGTGTGTTGTTTTGTTTGGTTTGATTTTGTTCTGTTTTTCATCTCATCTCTAAAGCTCAGAAAAACAACTCTATAATGTGTCCAGGTATGAGCCAAAATCTTCAGAAGCTGGCTTATTTTGGTCCAGCTTGAGAATCTCTCTTCCCTCACTCCTTCTCTAACCTTGGATTCTTAAGAAATGAGGAAAAAGAACCCAGCTGCTTTCTCTCCAGTGCAGACAGCTCAGGACAGATCCACCACTCTCTTCTGAGTTCTTGGGCTGCTTTCTCAGGAGGCTTCCTTGGGGCTGAACCTCTTGAAGTGGAGACTAGACAAAGGAGGCAGAGACTGTCGGAGGGGCTGGTGTGGACGGTGGCAGGCAGTTATGCCGAGTGTTGGGAAGGAAGGACAGAAGACGGATGGAGCCACGACTCACGATCGAAGTGGGCCAGTTATCCATCTCAACCTTCAGAGGCCACAGCCCAGGCCTGGCTCATTGAGATGTGCAGACTGCTTGTGCAACTGTCTTTGCATGTATATTTATGTAGAACACCCAGCATCCCCGCCCGGAACTGGGGCTTGTTATTTTGACTGATTACAGGCAAGTGACTGCTTTGTGATGGCAGCAGCCACTCATTAGCTCTGGCGAGCCAGACAGAAAGCATCGGCTTATTCCGACCGCATCCTCTCCGGAGGTGAATATTCAGCAGGAATTGATCTCCTTAATGAGAACAGAGCCCATGCTGCTTCGATTAGCAGCAGTGGAATTTTAAATAGTTAATTATGACAAAGGGGCAGTCCGAGTGCTTGTGTGCACAGGTGAGCATGCATGTACCCAGGAGAGCACATGGGTCTGGGGTCTACAGTGTGTCCCCGGCCAACTCCAGGGTGCCGCATTGAGTCAGCAAGGTTGCAACTGGAGTGGCCCTTTGTGTCATGGTTTTCTGCAAGGAAGTCCTTGAAAGCCATCCTTTGCTCTGTGCCTCCAGTGTTTCCTGGGGTGCTGTCCCAACACTATCCAAGGTCCTCTCCTGCGACAGATGGGCCTTACGGAATTTCGCAGGGCAACAGAGATGAGCACCACTGTGGTCTGGGACAGATCTGTCTGTTCACAACAGAACAGCTCCGTTTTTTAAAACTTGGCTGAAAAGATCTCCTTCCCCAAACCCAATGAACATAATTAAGAATAGCCCGAAATGGACAAGAAGACATGATAATTGATTGTGGCCTTTCTGCCTGGCAGCTGCACTTAATTAACCTTTAGATTCAAATATCAAGTGGTGTCTGCATGGAGAGGCATGGGAAAGGAGCTGGCTGACCCCACTTATCTCTGCTCACTGGAGGGATGGCTTCAGAGGTCACCTCAAACCGGGGCCAAATCTCAGCTGTCCTATCCCATTCCCATCCAGATAGCATTCCCCGGCCCAGGGTTTCGTCTCAAGTCCCCGAGGACTCAGAACATCTGCCATAATGGTGTCACTGTGCCTGTGAATGCGAGGCCGGCCCTTGGGCTGTCTCCTCCTGGCCTTCCAAAAGGCAGAAAGAGCAAAGGTGCGCAGGCCAGGTGTCATGTGTGCAGGAAACAAAAGCAAGATCACCCTGCTTTGGTCTCTTTTGTCTCTCCAGTCTCCAGAGACCATGGGCACAATAACTGCACTTTGAGAACAAAACCTTGTGTGTAGTGAGGTCCGCAGGGGTACAGTGAGTAGTCTCTGCTGAGACGCGCTCCCCACTCCAAACACACAGGAACGGTTGGCTTCTCAGCATCACCAGGGCTCAGAAGAGCACTGGGCTTGTGGTCCTCACTGAAGGGCTGACCCTGGTAAAGCCACATCAGACTCTGAGACATGCTGCTGGGGGTGACACAACGCAGGGGTGTCTGGTGCCACCAGGGGTGCAGTGCAGCCCTCTCACTTCTGCCCTCTAGAATCAGGAGAGGGCTAGTTCCCAGCACAAGCCAGTCGGGGCTCTTTATACTGCCTGGCTTCTCAAGGGTTGGCGAGAAAGAGCAGCCTTACAGTGGATCATCTCCCCTCTCTGTACAGCTAAGCATGGGCTGAGCTGCTTTTCCCCTAGGCATCTGGCTACAAGGAGGGGCACACTTTCATGACCAGCTTCAGGGCATAGCTGCAGCAAGCTGTGCATTTGGAGCTTGGTGGGGTGTTTGTGGTTAAGTTTTCCTGCCCTGTCTGGCCACATTTTGCAAGAGAAGAAAAGAGATAAAGGAAGGACAGAAGGAAGAAGGGAGGGAAAGAAGGCAGGAAGGAGGGAGGACAAAAGGAAGAGAAGGAAAAAAGAGAAAGAGGGGAAAGGGAAGGAAGGAAGGAAGGAAAAAGAATAAAAAAGAAAAGTAGGAAAGAAGAGAAAACTGTATATCAGGTTTATTAAAGGCACTTTAAATTCACAACATTTTCAATTTATAATAGTTTATTGGGACATGAGAGGAGCATGTACATATACATCTGCACACATACATCTGTTTACATATACATGTGTGTGGGTATATGTGAATGTGTATATCATCATAAGTCTGACTTACAATGCTTTAACTCACCATTTTTTGCTTAACAATGATGTCAAAGCAAGAAGCACACAGTCGAAACTGTACCTTTCCTTGTGATCTGTGACCCTTCCTAAGCAGGAAACACGGGGCGCCATGATCCTCCTCCCAGCCAGCCTTGCGATCCCGAGGGAAACCACCATACTCTGGAGCCCACTGTGTGGCCAGCACTTGTATTCAATAAACAGCTCGAGATGGTCCACACTTTAAGACAAACTTTATGTTAGTTGATATTGCCCAAGCGGAGTCTAACACGGTTGTGCTAACTTGTGGTGTTCGGCAGGTTAGGTGTATTAAACTTTTTAACTTACATATTTTCAACAAATTAAGATGAGTTATTGGTTGTAACAACACGCCACCCATCCTTGGCTCCAAGAGTTTCTCTACTTTTAATCCTAGACTTCTTCCTTTCTCTCCAGATCTAGCATGTTTTCTCCTCCTCTATGAATTTTTCAAGAACAAAATTAATAACTTATGTACCAGACTCTTAAATCGGAGAAGAATTACTTTAACTAAAGGGATAGTTACAGCAGGATGTAAATGTCTTGGCCAGGAGAGCTCCCAGCTCTCCAGCAGAGGCCTGGGTTGGCACCCGGCCCTGCCTCTGCCATACCGCAGTCATCTGGACACCCTTCTCCTGGGATGCGGCCAAGAAAGGGTCCCTTAAACAACCCGTGACACAAAGAGCCTACTGATGCTTTCCACCTATTCTGTAGGTTCTGCCAAACTGAAGATTGACATTTCACTGTGACTGCTGGCCACCCATTCCTTGGTCGCTCTAAGAGTGCACCCACTGCAGTGAAGCAAAGAGACTGTGGCAGGCTCAGTTATGTGCTGGCATTCAGCTGTGAGGAAACTTGGGCCTCAGTTGGCCAACTGAACCCCAACTGGCATCATAAGTAAGCCTTGGAGATAAAAATATCAAACGAAGGAGAGAGCCCAAGACAGTGATTCTCTAATAATGAATTACTCAAGAACCACCCCCAGAGCCTGGTATGATTCGAGTGTTTGTGTCTGACCAAAATTTGTGTGCTGAAATCCCAGTTCCAGGGTTACAGTATTCGGAGGTGAGGCTTTTGAGAGGTGTTTAAATCACGATGGGGGGACTCAGTCCTGAGTCGGGTTAGTGCCCTATTATGAAAAGATCAGAAAGCTAGTTTTGTTTTCTTTCTCCTGCCATGTAAGGACACAGCAAGGAGGATGCCATGTGTAAAGAAGGAAAGGGTCCTCACCAGAAACCTGCCCTGATAGCACCCTGCCCTGATCATGGACTTCCAAACTCTTGCACTATGAGAAATAAATATTTATGCTCCCCAGGGCATTTTATTTTGTGATAGTAGCCTGAGCTAAGTCAGAGCGGGCTAAAAATGCACGTTATAAGGCACTACTCTCAGAGACTCCATTCTTTCCAAGGTGGGGCCAAAGAATTCTCTTAGTAGAAGAAATCTCTTAACAGAAAACATGAATTGTCTTAACAGAAAACATGGCACCAGCGCAAAATAAATGATCGTGATTAAAGTTCAAAATCTCCAGCTTAGACACTATTTTTGTTTAATTGAAATTAGAATCATTCACTTCTTCTTCTCGCTTCTCCTACTGGAACTCATACTGTGTTCATACAAATGGAAGCTGTGGCCTAGGAGGACACGACAGAGCCTGGAGCTTAGAATGACCACATATTTTGTGCATTGAAGAAGAGAAGAAGTGGACGTGCTCCCATAGCCTTCTAGATTCTGCTGTTAAATACATGGATCCTCAAAAGAGCTGGTTGCCCTCTAGAGCTCGCACCATTCCTTCTTGGGAGAGAAACCCATAACAGCATAATGCTGGTAAGATGGAGAAGGGACAAGCACAGAACGTCTTGCAGCTACAGAGGAAAGTAATAAAGTTTTCCTTCCATCCACATAGCTTCTGCATTGGAACAGACCTCTACAGCAAAGGACAGATGTTTTTTAAAAAGCAAGCGGGGTCAGAGATTTAGCTCAGCGGCATAAGTGCCTGCCTGGCAAGTGTGAAGTCATGAGTTTGATCCCCAGTACAAAAAAAAAAAAAAAAAAAAGCAAGAAGAAGTTTATTAATATGTATATCTCATCTGTACATGGAACACACAGGGAGTGAGTCATTCCTCAAAAGAGGTCTTCAACCTAACACCACTACTTCTGAAATGCTTTAATGAAATTGATTCCTGGAAGCAAACATTATTCTGATTCCAAAACCAGAGAAGGACCCAACTAAGAAAGAGAATTACAGGCCAGTCTCCCTAGTGAACAATGATGCAAAAATCCTTAATAAGATACTGCAAACAGAATGCAGCAAATCGTCAAAAAGGTTGTATACCATGATCAAGTGGGATTTGTCCTAGGGATGCAAGGATGGTTCAACTTACATAAATCTATAAATGTAATACACCACATCAACAGAGCCAAGATCAAAAATCACATAA
>RJWT010037890.1:0-12974 GCA_004365215.1 Cuniculus paca
AATTCTGAGAATTTACTGATGAATTAAGCTCTGGGATGAACTTCTCTGTCCCAGACTGGCATCTAAATTATTCTTCAGGTCTCAAGGAATTAGATTTGGTTTAGTTTTTGTTGTTGCTGTTTTTTTAAAATCAGTTCTTCCACTTGCTTTCTTGTTTCCTCACAAAGTAAATAAACTAAGAAAGTCCATTTTAATAAAGGATTTACTGTCAGTTATTCTACAAGATAAGTTCATAAACATGAAGAAGGAACAGAGATTATAGAAATCTAAGCAATGTAATATCTGGCAATTATGTAGTGCTTACTGTGTAACAGTAAGGTATTTTATTACTCATTTGTTTGTTCCCACAATAACTTTATGAGGTGGGTGCTATTATTATCCTCATTTTTACAGATGAGAAGAGTCACGGAAAGGTTAGCTAGCTGGTCACATGCACATGTGAACAGCCAAGATTCACCACCCAGGCAGCAGACTCTATGCTGGGAACTACTAGGATATACTTGGCCAGTTTGTACTTCATGATGCCGTTTATGACAAGGCATTAATTAAGCCCTCATTTTCATTCTATTATTCCACAGTAGAGTTCTTCTGTACATCAGATCCTCTTCCGCACGGGATGTCTTCTGAACTGTCCTCTATTGTGGTTCAGTGAAGGATTTTCTAGAACATTCTCTTGAATTGTATGTCAGGCCAACTCCAAGTTGTGACCCTCAGTTTAATATGCCCTTTATTTTTCAAGAGTTTTAGTTTAGTTTTTTTTTTTTTTGCATGTCATAATTTGCAAAGCCCTCTACTACCTGTTTTTCGCTTGGTCCTTAAGAGATAAGAGGGACATTGATTAAAGGTTGGGGCAGTCTCTTGGCTTTGTGACCTTGGGCATGTTCCTAACCTCTTCAGATTTCAGGATCTTTACCTGTGAAACCAGGGTAATAATAGTTTGTACCAATTAGATATTGGGATGTAAGTGTGACATTAAGTAATACATGTAAAACATACTCTAGTGCCTGATAGTTTTGTTCTTAATAAATCTTAGAGTCTTATTGCTTTTTTGCATGTTAGAGAAATTGAAGTTTGATCTCAGTTTTATAGAAGCAACTACACCAAAATTTTCATCTCCTGAGGCTTCCCAATATTTCTCATATTTTTTCTTTTGAACAGCAACATGTATAACTTTTGAAACTCCCCTATTAAAGGTCAGAAAATAATTTTAGGACAAAAATAGATCTTCTAATAAGGGATTTTATGTGCTGACTTAGCTCTTCCAAATGTCAGTTTTAAAGGCATATCTGTATTTGAACTGAACATTTTCCAGACCTCTTCAAGTAAGAGGAAGACAGCCACACCTAATTATGCACTGGGGAGGATTCTTGTAGTGAAAGCAGAAAGCATGTTTGGGAAATGAACAATAGTTGGTATTTTAGCCTAACTGCAGATCTTCATAATTCAGTTTTTAAAACTTCATGTAGGTAAATGATTTAATGAACACAACTGTCTTACTCTGGGCTTCTCAATGAAAATTCCTTAGACAAAAAAAGAAATCCATAGGCAAGATGTCTTAGACAACAACAACAACAAAAATCTGTTGTCCAAGACATTTTGTCTATGGAATTTTGCCCCCCTCATAGTCCTGGCGATTGGGTGGTCAAAGAGCAAGATGCCAGAAGGTTTAGTGTCTGGTGAGGTCTACTTTCTGGATCACAGACAAGTGTCTTCACATTGTCTTCGTGGGGTGGAAAGGAACAAGGATCTTTCTGGGGTCTGTTTTATGAGGATACTAACTGCACTCATGAGGACCCCACACTCATGACCTAATCAGTTTACAAGTCCCCACCTCCCACTGCCATCACACTGGAGATTAGAAATTCAGTATGTGAACTTGGGGGAGGAACGGACACCTTCAATGTAAGCACCAGCTAGTATTCCTTTTCATTCCAGAATCCCCCCATACACACCCTGGGATGGTAGCTTGAAGTTGGCAATGGGAGTAGCTTCTCGGGGTAGTTCTGAACACTCACGTCTGTTCTCAAGAAGCCTCAGAGGCTTCCTAGATGTGGGTAGGAAGCCTCAGTTCCTCACCGTGGGAGCCTTTCCATTGGGCTGCTCCATATCTTCGTGATATAGCAACCAGCTTTCCCGAGTCATTAGCATTAGAGAGAAAGATGACAGATCACAGTGACTTTATGACTCGCCTTCAAAAGTAGCACACTGTCACTTCTGCTTTCTTCTGTGAGTTAGGAGTGCCTAAGCTCAGCCTGCTGGTTTACAGCATTCTGGTGGTACCGGGGATTGAACCCAGGGCTTTTGCACTGAGCTACATCCCTAGCTCTTTTACCATTTTAAAAAATTTATTCTTAAAATTTTGAGGCAGGGTCTCACTCGTTAAGTCTGGGCTGGGCTTGAACGTGCCATCCTCCTACCCCAGCCTCTAGATTGCTGAAATCACATTCTGAAGTCCACCTGGACACAGGTTGGCAGTTTCTTAAGACTTTAAATCCTGGGGCTTCTCCATTGCTCTTGGCAAGGTAGCCCTGGTTTGCAGCTGCATATTTTCCTAAGCCTGCCCCCTGCCCATGGAAGCTTGATGATATAAAGCTTCCTTTCATTCTGTGTTGATCCGCCTCAGCCCAAGCTGGTGGTGTTGCTGCCAACATAATTACATTAATTATGTTGGTTTCCTTTGAGTCATATTGGACTCGGTCTGTTAAACAAAGCCATCCTCACACACAAGTCTCTTTAAGATAAGCTCTTCTCTAACTTGGGATTTTGCTGGCACTGCTGAGGAACAACACCCCTAAGCGCTTAGAAAACTTGTTTAACTTTGTGGCTGTCTAGAGGAACACTTTGGGTATTTTGGAACCTTTACTAAGATTTTATAGTCACACTATCAGTGTTTTGTTATGTTTTGTTTTTGTTAGTTTTAAGACAAAGTGTCACTATTTAGTCTAGGCCCGCCTTGAACTTGCTTTGTAGCCCAGGCTAGCTTGGAACTCACAATCCTGCCTCAGCCTCCTGAGTGCTGGAATTACAGGCATGTGACAAAACACCTGATAATAGTTCATGGTCTCTTGACAGTCCTCTGGATTTTATTCTTGCCTGGAAGCCACTGTTAATTTTAACATGATGTGCCACTTGGCTAGGACTTTTCAAAACTAGAAAGTTCTGACTTGTTTTTATTTACTGATGCTTCCTTTAAATTCTCTCTTTTCTCTTACAGAAGCACCTCAAAGTCTGCCTTGAAATCTCTTAGCTAGAGCACCCCATTTAGTAGGTATATTTTCCCTTTTCTGTGTCACCGAGGATGATTTTCTGCCAATGTGTAATAAGGAACCTCTTTTCTCCATTTTCCAGTGAGATTATTTTCACTTTCCTTTAAGCTTCACATACACTTTCTGGTATGATTTGAATGTCAGTATCCTCGCCAGATCCATGTGCTGGAACATAACTCCCACAGTGATAATTATTAACAAGGCCTTTGGAAATTCATTAGCTCATGAGTGAGACTAATGCCTATAAAAGAGGCTGAGGGAGCCTGTTTGCCCCTTATGCACTATGCAGACAGACCTAGAAGGCACCATCCATGAGGACCTGGCCCTTAGCAGACACTGATCTTAGGGAGCCGTGAGCTTGGACTACTCAGCCTCCAGAACCATAAGCTGTATTTCCGTTGTTCATGAACGACCTAGTTTGAGGTCTTCCATACTGACTGAGCTCGCTATGCTTCTACAGAGTTTCTTTGACTGTGTAGCTTTTACTCACCCCTCAAGTCCATTCAACTTCTAGGCTGATTTCAGAGCCACTTCCTCATCATAGATTTGATTACAGTATCACTCCAGATCCAAGTGCACCAAAATCTCAATGAATTATATATTGTTACAGAACAAATTACCCCAAATTCAGTCCCCTAAAACAGCAGGTATTTATTGCACTTTCTGTGGGCCAAGCATTCTGGAGTGGTTTCACTGGTGGTCCTGGGTTAAGGTCTGTCTGCCACATGATGGAAATAAAGGCTCTGGGCTGGGGCTGGTGAGTCGGCTCCCAGTTCACTCAGCTGGCTGTTGGCAGGAGGCCTCGGTTCTTCACTGTCACAGAGCTCTCACTTTCTTATCCAAAGTGGTTGGAGTGTCCTCCCTTAGGTGACAGCTGGCACTCTTTCCCTGAGACTGACCCCAAAGAGAGGGCGAGTAGGTTGGGGTCTCCATGTTACCAGAGTCCTGCCCTCTGAAGTAGCCCAGCCCTACTCCAGGTAGAAGAACCAGGCTCTGCCTCTTGAAGGAAGATGTATGAAAAAACTTGTGAACATATTTTATTTTATTTATTTTTATTTTTTAAAATCCATTTTATTCAAAGATAGAAAAAAAAGAGAAGGAAAATAAACTATAACAAAATTTCAAAGCACATGTTTCGGGGGTAACAATAGTATATACATTGTACATTGTCATCCCCAAAGTGAACATACTTTAAAACCACTAAAGAGATGACAGTTTTCTTCTTAAAAATCTTATATTGACGTCCACTAAGATGGAATAAAACATAAATTCTTCACTCCAAGCACAGCCTTGGCTGGCTAGTTCCTGGAGATGGGTTTTACCTTTGTTCCCTGGCTCCCTGGGTGTCCCTGCTTCTGGCCTTACCTTACTCCTTGACAGGTGGCTCATCCCAGAGGTGTTCTCCAGCTGTTTCTGCTCCCTAGAATGCTTTATTTCCCTGACGTTTGCCAGCCTGGCTTCTTGCTGTTAGCTCTCAAGTTAAACATCACTTTCTCACAGAAGGAAGATCAACCAACCTCAGGTAGCTGCACAGACTTTATATCACATAATCCTGTTTTACATTTTGCATAGCATTTACATTAATGTGTTTTTGTCGACCTGTTTATGTGATTATTGTGTCTCCCCAGCTCCCCCATAGAATATGAGCTTCATGAGATCATGGGCTTTTTTGTTCAGTGCTGTTACATCATTGTCTAGAATTTTTGTTGGCATATGATAGCGTGCAACAAATATATTTTTATGATTACCATTATTCTGTACTATAAATCTAATGGAGGTAGGATTTTTTTTTTTCTTTCTGACACGGGGTCTCACTATGCAATTCAGGCTGGCCTTGGGCTCACTTTGTAGCCCAGGCTGGTCTCAGACTTGCAACAACCCTTCTGCCTCAGCCTCCCAAGTGCTGTGATTACAGGAGTGCAATAGGCAGGATTTTATGACCCTTATTTATTCCTCTGTCTTCAGGACCTAACATCTACTAGATGAAAAAAATTGTTGAAAAACAGTACTGTAGATTACTTTGCTAATAATGAGAGAGCCAAGACTCAAACTTAGGCTTTTTAATTAATTCCAAAAGAAGTGCTTGGTACTTAGTAATTCCTAAAGGCATAAGAGTGATTCCCTTCTTCTCTTGGTTCTCTATTCTGGAATTGTAATTAATGGAAGTATTGGGTTAGGAATGATGTAAGATACTTTGCTGGTTGTTTTTAGGTTGAAACATCTACAACTATTGATTTAGTCTCATTGGCTAGTCCAGTATGCTGGGCTTAATATTTTGGCCTTTATGATGCAACTTTTTTTTTTGTAAGCATTGAGATAAAATTTAAACAAGTTACTTTTATCTTTTATCTTTAGATCACCACACTTATTAATCATAAAGATAATACCAAAAAATCAGATAAAACTCTGCAAGCAATTCAGCGTGTGGGGCAAGCTGTCAACTTGGCAGTTGGAAGATTTGTAAAAGTAGGAGAAGCTATAGCCAATGAAAACTGGGATCTGAAAGAAGAAATAAATATTGCCTGTATTGAAGCTAGGCAAGCAGGTATGTGGATGTTGATTTTGAAGATTGTTTACACCAATTTTATTGCTTTGAAGATGATGCAAAATTATTGCTTTATTTTGAGCAAAAAATGTATACTGTGCTTTAGTCTTCTGATAATGGGTACCAAGAGCCATGTGGGGAATGGGAAAAGGCATAGTATGAGGCAGTGCTCCTCAGCAAGTCATTATGACTTCATTTTTGCTTTTGGTTTTTTTGAGACAGCGTCTCACTGCGTGGTGCAGACCAGCCTTGAACTCATAGCAATCCTCCTGCCTCATCCAAGTGCTGGAGTTATAGGCTGGAATTACAGTTCTACACAATTGGTGGCTCAAAGCATTTTAGCACCTGTAGGGATTTGAGGGCTACAAATAGTTCAGCTTTGTTGAAGTATTTTATCCATTTATTCTTTCATTAAATATTTACTGAGTGCTGGCAGTATACCAGTCATTCTCCTAGGCTGTACAGGTACAGTTATGTCCAAATCAATCTAAAATCTGCCCTCATGGAACTTGAATTCTGGTGATGGAGACAGACCATAGATTAGCGTTATCATAAGTCAAAAAACAAAGCAGGGTAAGTGTGAGAAGACCAATGAAGGCGCTATTTCTCAATGTCAAGCCTACTGACGTTTTGCTCTGGATAATTCTTTGTGATGATGGAGTGTCTTTTATATTTTAAAACTGCAACTGGTGGTTCTTTTACAGGAAAGTTGATTTTAGGGAATATGAGGGTGGGATCAGAGAAATCAGTTAAGAGGCTGCTGCCATAGACAGTGGTGACTGTTATGGTTTGTGTCTAGGTGACCCCCCAAGCCTCATGTAGTCATGGAAGTGGCTGAATGTAGTGTTTGTGGTTGATTCATTGTCTAGTGCTGGGATTGGCGGTGTGAGTTCTGCACCCGCCCAGGAGTGGAACCCGTATACGATGTAATGTCGAGAAAGAGGCGGGTTTTTCCCTCTTTTGCCCTGTTTGCACTTGCCACTTGCAGCCGCCATGAGCAGCTGCCCCTCAGCCATGCCACCCTGTCTTGGAACCAGCTGAGTATGGACTAAAACATCCATAACTGTAAGAAATAAACCTCTGCTTCCTTCACTTTGGCTGTCAGGTATTTTGTCTCAACAACAAGAGAAAAGTAACCAAGACAGTGACCTAGATTAGTTAGTGGCATCGGAGGTGGTGCAAGGTAGCTGCACATGGATACATCGTCAAGATGGAGCTGACAGAATGTGTGGTGTGACGCAAAGAGGGATCATGGATAATTCCAAGATTTAGGATGAATAGCTGGGTAACTGGTGCTGCCACTTCCTGAGATGAGCAACCCTGATGGAGGAGCAGGTGTTTTGGGAGGATCTTCAGGGGAAGGAAGTGGGTATGATAAGGTGGAGTAATTTGGAGGGGCCAACCAGAAAACACACAGTCCTGTGTGTGACGTGGATGACTTAAGGTATTATTTTGTAGGTAATAGGGAGTCATTGAGGAATTTTGAGCCAGATGAAAGATACTGTTTTGCATTAGAAATCTTTTTGATAGTATGGAAGAAATGGATAAATGAAGGCAGACTGAGAGAGGGTTGAAAATGAAAGTAAAGAGATTAATATGGAAGCTTTTACAGTAAGAGTAGCTAGACCAAGAAAATGTACCAGTCACTCCTCCCCGCCTTTGAACCTAGTGCCACATGTCAGGCAAGACGTCTACCACTGAGCCACACCATGGGCCCTTTTTGTTTTACTTTTGAGATAGCATTTTGCTAAGATGACCAGGCTGGTCACAGATTTGCAGCCCTCTGCCTCAGCCTCCTGAGTAGCTGAGATTGCAGATCTATGCCACTGCATCTGGCTGCAGGAATGTTTTAAAGAGCAGAAATTGCACACAAAATGCTCACTTAGGTGGCAAATATATAGGACGAGGTTATTGACTAAAGGAAACAGAAGACTCTGGGTTGACTCTTGGGCTTCTAGCCATTTCTGGATTAGAGAATAGTTTTCCTGTGGGAAGCAGTGGAGATAGCCTTATTCCAGTTTCAATTTATATTTTTTTCTACTTCTGAAAAGGATTTGAAATAGCTTACAATAAAAGACATGTTCAGTGAGCCCATTAAAACAAGAGATGAAAATAAATATACTGGAAAATTTGGCAAACATGATTATTGTAATTAAGCATGAAATTTGTCTGTACTTCCTGAAAGGCAAGACAAAAATGTGAGAAACAAAGTGTTATATAATTCTCATTGTTTGCTGAAAGGAAGCAAACCAGCTTGCAAGAGGAGAAAGAGGCATTTTCTTGGCTCTGGATTATGCTGCAGACGCTTCTAAACAGACCTTACATGAAGCCGCGGTCGGCGCAGCAGAGGACATAGACATGTTCTTCAGACCGTTTCTCAGAACGGCCCTTGGTCAGAGCAAGAGGAGGGTGATTTAGTTTTTAACTGAAAGGGCAGCCTGAGCGGTCCTTTCCCGACGGGCCCAATAGCGTGCTGCGTGCTCAGTGTTGGGGAGAGAGGAGGACGTGGCCTAGGGCTGTGCTCCAGTACTCTACAGCTTTCTGTGAGGGCGGTGTGGACAGACTCTTCTAGAGGACGCCAGGTGTCATGGGCGCTGGGCACCATTTTCCTCATTTCACGTGCCCTTTGCCTTCTTGGGAGTAGCCTCCCACAGTCCCTCAGGTGAGGGGATGAGAGCAGCCCCTCCTGGAGTTACAGGACATGGAACGCTCAGTGTTCCCTTGACACATTCCGGCTTGAGGCTAACGATCTGAGCACTGATATATTTCTGCCCGCCCGGTCAGCCCATCCTGACCATTTCCTCCACCAGACAATTTAACATTCATCCGCGGGGAGTAATATAAGCAGTGATAAACTGATTAGAGCTTTAGAGCCAGGCCGCCCAGATTCCAATCCCACCTCTTCCATGTGCTAGCAGAGTGACACTGGGCAAGCTGTTAAACTTCTAAAAAACTGCAGTGTTCTCATCTACAAAATGGGGCTATTAACGCTCAGAGGGTCATCTTGATATGACACATGTGGTCAGTGAACTGATTTCTGAACTGTCTGTGCTCTGAGCGACTTCCTGACGTTAAGAAATCATTTGACCTTGTTGGGTGGAGCTGGCCAAGTGTTACCACCCCATGTACTTATGAGTTAAACGCTTGGGGTTCCATCTGAAAAAGAGGAGTCTAAATAATGCCATGTGTGCAGGCTCATATGTAATTTCTGTGGTGATTAAGAGCTACAGGAAAAGTTAACAATTTCCAGAGTTACAGAGGAAGCATTTTTACCCCTTGAGCTATTGCTAATAGAATACAAACTGATAGTTTTCCTCCTGGCCCTCTCTGTGTGCATGAAGTTTTAGCTCTAAGCGCTTTTGTTCTTTGTATATCTTGCCATAAAAACTTTGTAATACAAGACTTCATCCTTCTGTCTAACAAATTAACCAAAATGTATCCCTGCAAAGCCAGAAGGATTTACTATCTCAGGCAGTTTCTGAGGATCTGGAATCAGGGCAGTGGCTGAGGTGTGTGTGTGAGAGAGGATCGAGGTCAGTGCCTTTCCTGAGGTTGCAGTCAGGGATTCTGCTGTGCCTCAGTTACCCAAAGGCTCCACTGGACTGCAGGCTGTTTTCCCAAGCGCCCTGCCTGGCTGTTGGTTCCTCTTCGCTGAGGTCTCTGTACACCAGGGCAGCTTACTCCACAGCTGCTGGCCTCCCTCAGGGAGAGCAGGATGACTCCGTCCAGCTGTATAGCCTAATCACAGAAGGGACACACTACACTTCTACGACACCAACCCTAGTCCGATGATGGAGGGGACACCAGGGTGGAGTCTTTGAGAGCCATCTTCGATGCTAGTGACCCCTGTCAGTAAAACCTCAGCTTCTGGCACTGTGCACGACATCCCAATTTTCACTGCCAACCCACACGCCTTTGCTCACATTTCATGTACTCTTGTGTCATTTTAAACTCCTGTTGTCTGAAACTAAACTCATCATCTCCTTCCTCTGCCCTTCTGATTTTCTTCAAGTGACTTGTGTTAACAACCATGAAGCCATTTTTTTTCCCCTGCCCTGCCCGTCCTTCTTCTCATTGGTCAGGTACTGGATTTATGCTTCCTTTCCAGAGTATCTCCAAAATCAACAGCTTTATATTCCTATGACCACCATCTTCAAAGTCCTTATTACCTCACATCCACAACTGAAATGATAGCCTGACTTTCAGTCTCCCCTTTCTAGTCTATTTTATGTGCTTCATCCAGACCGATCTTTACAAATACTGATTTTAATCCTTTCACACGTGTGATTTGTCCATTAAGTCTCAAGTACTTTTACTCTAGATCCTTAGCCTAATGCTGGAGACATTACTGTGTATTTGTGATAAAATCAACAAAAAGGTTTCCATGAGAGAATCATTAGGTACACATGTTTATTGAAAACTTAAAACTTACTATATTGGCCATGGATTTAGCTCAGTGACTCAAGCACTTGCCTGGTAAGGGTGAGGTCGTGAGTTCGACCCTGGTACCAAAGGAAAAAAAAAATTACTATATCTTTGTATAAGAAAGCTTATTTAAAAAACTCTTTGTTGACTTTAACAGGAAGGAATTTTGGATAATATCATAGCCTGATTTCATCTTTGAGGAAACCAAACTTTTATATTGTTTTTTCATGAATAATTGCTATTATAGAAATCAAAATGTTTGATAGCAATAGTGAAGAATTTTTCTAGAGGGTTGGAAGGTTCATTTGGTAGAGCGGTCTGCACCGGGTACCAGAAGTATGAATTTCACAGCAAGCCCGAGTGAGGGGCAGCCCTGGGTTTCAGTCTTGAGTGGTGGGGGAGGGCGTTTGGTTTACTCCCCTGACCAGCAGACAGACCTGTTTATGGTTTGTGCCAAACCATTATTCTTTCCAGACCCACCTCCTTGACAGTGTTATTTCTTGGGGCCCAAAGTCTTGTTCTTCTGGTCCCCTCGGATGTCCCTATAAACTCAAGGTCTTTGAGGCCAGGTGATTGGCACACCCATTGCCCTCCTTCCCTGCCCCTCCCTGCAAGTCCAAGGCCAGGCACTCCTTATGCACTGATTTAGCTTCTTTGGGTTTTGTGTCCTGGAACTTTTACTGTTTTGCAAAATAAGAGGCTTTTTCCCCTTCCCCTTTAGTGGAAGGAGACTTTTAGATTGTTGTTTGCCATATCACTGGAAACCAAAATTCCTTCTTTCTAACTAACTAGAGGCAAAAGCTTGTCACAGTTCTGAAAAGCATGGTATTATTTTGTCATTTGAAACCTTCATATGGTAATTCCTCCAGTTATCAAGGTGAAATTGTTCCATGTTCCTGAAGTAAGATTCCAGAGCTGAGTTTTTCCTTTGTGTGTTATGTTCAAGATCAAATGAAGATACGAATTTTTAAGTGTCTTATTCCCAACTTTAACTTTCCCCGCTTTCTTGTTAGGAGAAACAATTGCAGCACTTACAGATGTAAACAACTTGAATCATCCGGAATCTGACGGCCAGATCACGATTTTTACAGACAAAACAGGAGTCATAAAGGCAGCAAGATTACTTCTTTCCTCAGTGACAAAGGTATTACTGCTGGCAGACCGGGTAGTGATCAAACAGATAATAACATCAAGAAATAAGGTAATTGCTTTTCTGCCATTTGTCTTTCTGGGTTGTTCAGACGTGTTTTTTTTTTTAGGTTAATTACAGTTAATTCAGTAATTCTTATCTATTTTAATTTTGTTTAATGCTAA
The DNA here is from genome assembly GCA_004365215.1 of Cuniculus paca. NCBI lineage: Eukaryota > Metazoa > Chordata > Mammalia > Rodentia > Cuniculidae > Cuniculus > Cuniculus paca. Next base: position 11,551 of record RJWT010037890.1, read on the forward strand.
TTGCCAGTAGTTTAAAAGTAGTTTTTCTTTTATGCCTGTAATTAGCAATGTGTATATGGGCCTAACCCGTCCCCCTATACTAGGGATTGAGCCCACGGAAATCACAGTGAACTGTACCCTCATTGTGCTTATTTATTTATTTATTCATTTGTTTATTTATCTTTTCGAGACAGGGTCTCGCTATGCAGCTCAGACTGGCCTTGGGCTCACTTTGTAGCCCAGGCTGGTCTTAAGCTCGCAAAGATCCTCTTATCTCAGCCTCCCGAGTGCTGGGATTGCAGGCGTGTGCCACCATGCCTGGCTGTATTTTTTATTTTTTGAGACAAAGGCTTGCTAAGTTGTCTAGGCTGGGCTTCAACTTGTGATCCTCCTGCCTTAGCCTCCCAGAGTGCTGGAATTACAAGCCTGTACTGCTGCATCTGGCTTGGGCCTAAACTTTTGAATGCAAATAATGTTTCTCCTCAGAAAATCATTATCTACATATGGAGCCTTATTGAGCAAAGTTTTAAATGTTCACAATTCAGAAAGCCAAGCTGAAAGTTGAGCACCATGGTAATGTATTAGCAGAAACCTAGTTGATAAAAATGCTGAATTCTTCAGTTTTTTATTTTTTCCTGGTCAAAGAGTACCAGGTTGTAAGCTTAAGCAGAATTAATCCAAAACTATAATTATCCATAGCTAAAAATTCCTGTATGCAGAGGCCATAAAAGTTCCGAATGATTGTAAACCCTAATGATTGGATTTGACCTCTTCCAGAACTTGTACAGTCTTCTAATGCTGGTCATGCTCCTTATTCATCCAGGAACCCGGGCATGTGTGATTATGTCTTTCCTGGGACGGTTGCCCTAGGCAGGGAGAAGAGCAGTCCACCGGGGAGGGCTTTTCCCAAGTAGGGTTTGAGACAAAGCTAATTGATGATGATTGCTTCTTGGCCTTTTGGCTAAGATCAGGTGTAGTATCTGTTCTTATCCATTGAACATCTGGTACATCCTCTATCCGAGGACAATATATTAAATGGATTTTTGGAGCTGAGAAATGGAATAGGAGCTTGCTCCGTCCACTCTATGCATTGACCTGGTATTGCAGTACCTCCAGGAACAGTGCACCCCCCACCCCCGGAAAACAAACAAAAAAACTAATTGATGAGTTGAGTGAATCAAAAAGTATAAATTTAAAGAGAAAAAAATATGGAGGAGGTGAATCAGGCAGTGCTAGACAAACAAAATCCGCCTTAACCTCTGGGAGGTGGGGACTGTGCTCGGCCGTGGGTCTTATCTGTGTTGGTTGCCTGTGCTTCCTGAGCTGCCAGGACAGGTTAGCATGCCAGATAGCCTCATATCCTCATTAAAAATCAGGAAACACAGGATATCTGTGTTTTTACTTCTCATGTCAAGAAAACACAGCACTATCTGTTGGCTCGACTG